>CAUVWP010000036.1:0-166813 GCA_963555695.1 Dasypolia templi | reverse complement strand
TTCAACACTTGTAAAAATTTTAACAATATTTTTCTTCAAGAAAAACTAATTAAATTTTTATTTCAACATTTTCATCACAATCTACTTTGGTCTTAATTTTAATAGCTACTTACCTGCCTTACCTGTATTCTGGTGCGCGTTCCGCGTATTAGAGTCCTGATTGGTAGTCGTAATTCCAGGTTTTCACTCATTTTTCAGTCGAAAAACACGTTTTTTGACAAAATTTCAAAATTTTTGTTCAGGAAAAATTTCAGTAACATCACAGATAGCTAGCTCGCGCGGAGACGCGTCTTTTGACACCTCGCACGTGCGCCTAGCTCATATAGAACATCAAAAACAAAACCATCCATTTTATTCAATAATCTACGAAATCCACCTTAGGTAGACAGCAATTACATCAAATCGTTATAACTTTGCATCCAGGTGACGCATTTTGAAGCTGTTTTCAGCGTTTTTGATCTTAACTAGGCTCCGTCCTACTATCTGACCGTTTTAAATTGACCTAGACGCGAAAAAATTTTTTCGTTCAACACTTGTAAAAATTTTAACAATATTTTTCTTCAAGAAAAACTAATTAAATTTTTATTTCAACATTTTCATCACAATCTACTTTGGTCTTAATTTTAATAGCTACTTACCTGCCTTACCTGTATTCTGGTGCGCGTTCCGCGTATTAGAGTCCTGATTGGTAGTCGTAATTCCAGGTTTTCACTCATTTTTCAGTCGAAAAACACGTTTTTTGACAAAATTTCAAAATTTTTGTTCAGGAAAAATTTCAGTAACATCACAGATAGCTAGCTCGCGCGGAGACGCGTCTTTTGACACCTCGCACGTGCGCCTAGCTCATATAGAACATCAAAAACAAAACCATCCATTTTATTCAATAATCTACGAAATCCACCTTAGGTAGACAGCAATTACATCAAATCGTTATAACTTTGCATCCAGGTGACGCATTTTGAAGCTGTTTTCAGCGTTTTTGATCTTAACTAGGCTCCGTCCTACTATCTGACCGTTTTAAATTGACCTAGACGCGAAAAAATTTTTTCGTTCAACACTTGTAAAAATTTTAACAATATTTTTCTTCAAGAAAAACTAATTAAATTTTTATTTCAACATTTTCATCACAATCTACTTTGGTCTTAATTTTAATAGCTACTTACCTGCCTTACCTGTATTCTGGTGCGCGTTCCGCGTATTAGAGTCCTGATTGGTAGTCGTAATTCCAGGTTTTCACTCATTTTTCAGTCGAAAAACACGTTTTTTGACAAAATTTCAAAATTTTTGTTCAGGAAAAATTTCAGTAACATCACAGATAGCTAGCTCGCGCGGAGACGCGTCTTTTGACACCTCGCACGTGCGCCTAGCTCATATAGAACATCAAAAACAAAACCATCCATTTTATTCAATAATCTACGAAATCCACCTTAGGTAGACAGCAATTACATCAAATCGTTATAACTTTGCATCCAGGTGACGCATTTTGAAGCTGTTTTCAGCGTTTTTGATCTTAACTAGGCTCCGTCCTACTATCTGACCGTTTTAAATTGACCTAGACGCGAAAAAATTTTTTCGTTCAACACTTGTAAAAATTTTAACAATATTTTTCTTCAAGAAAAACTAATTAAATTTTTATTTCAACATTTTCATCACAATCTACTTTGGTCTTAATTTTAATAGCTACTTACCTGCCTTACCTGTATTCTGGTGCGCGTTCCGCGTATTAGAGTCCTGATTGGTAGTCGTAATTCCAGGTTTTCACTCATTTTTCAGTCGAAAAACACGTTTTTTGACAAAATTTCAAAATTTTTGTTCAGGAAAAATTTCAGTAACATCACAGATAGCTAGCTCGCGCGGAGACGCGTCTTTTGACACCTCGCACGTGCGCCTAGCTCATATAGAACATCAAAAACAAAACCATCCATTTTATTCAATAATCTACGAAATCCACCTTAGGTAGACAGCAATTACATCAAATCGTTATAACTTTGCATCCAGGTGACGCATTTTGAAGCTGTTTTCAGCGTTTTTGATCTTAACTAGGCTCCGTCCTACTATCTGACCGTTTTAAATTGACCTAGACGCGAAAAAATTTTTTCGTTCAACACTTGTAAAAATTTTAACAATATTTTTCTTCAAGAAAAACTAATTAAATTTTTATTTCAACATTTTCATCACAATCTACTTTGGTCTTAATTTTAATAGCTACTTACCTGCCTTACCTGTATTCTGGTGCGCGTTCCGCGTATTAGAGTCCTGATTGGTAGTCGTAATTCCAGGTTTTCACTCATTTTTCAGTCGAAAAACACGTTTTTTGACAAAATTTCAAAATTTTTGTTCAGGAAAAATTTCAGTAACATCACAGATAGCTAGCTCGCGCGGAGACGCGTCTTTTGACACCTCGCACGTGCGCCTAGCTCATATAGAACATCAAAAACAAAACCATCCATTTTATTCAATAATCTACGAAATCCACCTTAGGTAGACAGCAATTACATCAAATCGTTATAACTTTGCATCCAGGTGACGCATTTTGAAGCTGTTTTCAGCGTTTTTGATCTTAACTAGGCTCCGTCCTACTATCTGACCGTTTTAAATTGACCTAGACGCGAAAAAATTTTTTCGTTCAACACTTGTAAAAATTTTAACAATATTTTTCTTCAAGAAAAACTAATTAAATTTTTATTTCAACATTTTCATCACAATCTACTTTGGTCTTAATTTTAATAGCTACTTACCTGCCTTACCTGTATTCTGGTGCGCGTTCCGCGTATTAGAGTCCTGATTGGTAGTCGTAATTCCAGGTTTTCACTCATTTTTCAGTCGAAAAACACGTTTTTTGACAAAATTTCAAAATTTTTGTTCAGGAAAAATTTCAGTAACATCACAGATAGCTAGCTCGCGCGGAGACGCGTCTTTTGACACCTCGCACGTGCGCCTAGCTCATATAGAACATCAAAAACAAAACCATCCATTTTATTCAATAATCTACGAAATCCACCTTAGGTAGACAGCAATTACATCAAATCGTTATAACTTTGCATCCAGGTGACGCATTTTGAAGCTGTTTTCAGCGTTTTTGATCTTAACTAGGCTCCGTCCTACTATCTGACCGTTTTAAATTGACCTAGACGCGAAAAAATTTTTTCGTTCAACACTTGTAAAAATTTTAACAATATTTTTCTTCAAGAAAAACTAATTAAATTTTTATTTCAACATTTTCATCACAATCTACTTTGGTCTTAATTTTAATAGCTACTTACCTGCCTTACCTGTATTCTGGTGCGCGTTCCGCGTATTAGAGTCCTGATTGGTAGTCGTAATTCCAGGTTTTCACTCATTTTTCAGTCGAAAAACACGTTTTTTGACAAAATTTCAAAATTTTTGTTCAGGAAAAATTTCAGTAACATCACAGATAGCTAGCTCGCGCGGAGACGCGTCTTTTGACACCTCGCACGTGCGCCTAGCTCATATAGAA
Organism: Dasypolia templi; assembly: GCA_963555695.1. Taxonomy (NCBI): domain Eukaryota; kingdom Metazoa; phylum Arthropoda; class Insecta; order Lepidoptera; family Noctuidae; genus Dasypolia; species Dasypolia templi. The sequence goes on along the minus strand of CAUVWP010000036.1, from coordinate 163,335 downwards.
CATCAAAAACAAAACCATCCATTTTATTCAATAATCTACGAAATCCACCTTAGGTAGACAGCAATTACATCAAATCGTTATAACTTTGCATCCAGGTGACGCATTTTGAAGCTGTTTTCAGCGTTTTTGATCTTAACTAGGCTCCGTCCTACTATCTGACCGTTTTAAATTGACCTAGACGCGAAAAAATTTTTTCGTTCAACACTTGTAAAAATTTTAACAATATTTTTCTTCAAGAAAAACTAATTAAATTTTTATTTCAACATTTTCATCACAATCTACTTTGGTCTTAATTTTAATAGCTACTTACCTGCCTTACCTGTATTCTGGTGCGCGTTCCGCGTATTAGAGTCCTGATTGGTAGTCGTAATTCCAGGTTTTCACTCATTTTTCAGTCGAAAAACACGTTTTTTGACAAAATTTCAAAATTTTTGTTCAGGAAAAATTTCAGTAACATCACAGATAGCTAGCTCGCGCGGAGACGCGTCTTTTGACACCTCGCACGTGCGCCTAGCTCATATAGAACATCAAAAACAAAACCATCCATTTTATTCAATAATCTACGAAATCCACCTTAGGTAGACAGCAATTACATCAAATCGTTATAACTTTGCATCCAGGTGACGCATTTTGAAGCTGTTTTCAGCGTTTTTGATCTTAACTAGGCTCCGTCCTACTATCTGACCGTTTTAAATTGACCTAGACGCGAAAAAATTTTTTCGTTCAACACTTGTAAAAATTTTAACAATATTTTTCTTCAAGAAAAACTAATTAAATTTTTATTTCAACATTTTCATCACAATCTACTTTGGTCTTAATTTTAATAGCTACTTACCTGCCTTACCTGTATTCTGGTGCGCGTTCCGCGTATTAGAGTCCTGATTGGTAGTCGTAATTCCAGGTTTTCACTCATTTTTCAGTCGAAAAACACGTTTTTTGACAAAATTTCAAAATTTTTGTTCAGGAAAAATTTCAGTAACATCACAGATAGCTAGCTCGCGCGGAGACGCGTCTTTTGACACCTCGCACGTGCGCCTAGCTCATATAGAACATCAAAAACAAAACCATCCATTTTATTCAATAATCTACGAAATCCACCTTAGGTAGACAGCAATTACATCAAATCGTTATAACTTTGCATCCAGGTGACGCATTTTGAAGCTGTTTTCAGCGTTTTTGATCTTAACTAGGCTCCGTCCTACTATCTGACCGTTTTAAATTGACCTAGACGCGAAAAAATTTTTTCGTTCAACACTTGTAAAAATTTTAACAATATTTTTCTTCAAGAAAAACTAATTAAATTTTTATTTCAACATTTTCATCACAATCTACTTTGGTCTTAATTTTAATAGCTACTTACCTGCCTTACCTGTATTCTGGTGCGCGTTCCGCGTATTAGAGTCCTGATTGGTAGTCGTAATTCCAGGTTTTCACTCATTTTTCAGTCGAAAAACACGTTTTTTGACAAAATTTCAAAATTTTTGTTCAGGAAAAATTTCAGTAACATCACAGATAGCTAGCTCGCGCGGAGACGCGTCTTTTGACACCTCGCACGTGCGCCTAGCTCATATAGAACATCAAAAACAAAACCATCCATTTTATTCAATAATCTACGAAATCCACCTTAGGTAGACAGCAATTACATCAAATCGTTATAACTTTGCATCCAGGTGACGCATTTTGAAGCTGTTTTCAGCGTTTTTGATCTTAACTAGGCTCCGTCCTACTATCTGACCGTTTTAAATTGACCTAGACGCGAAAAAATTTTTTCGTTCAACACTTGTAAAAATTTTAACAATATTTTTCTTCAAGAAAAACTAATTAAATTTTTATTTCAACATTTTCATCACAATCTACTTTGGTCTTAATTTTAATAGCTACTTACCTGCCTTACCTGTATTCTGGTGCGCGTTCCGCGTATTAGAGTCCTGATTGGTAGTCGTAATTCCAGGTTTTCACTCATTTTTCAGTCGAAAAACACGTTTTTTGACAAAATTTCAAAATTTTTGTTCAGGAAAAATTTCAGTAACATCACAGATAGCTAGCTCGCGCGGAGACGCGTCTTTTGACACCTCGCACGTGCGCCTAGCTCATATAGAACATCAAAAACAAAACCATCCATTTTATTCAATAATCTACGAAATCCACCTTAGGTAGACAGCAATTACATCAAATCGTTATAACTTTGCATCCAGGTGACGCATTTTGAAGCTGTTTTCAGCGTTTTTGATCTTAACTAGGCTCCGTCCTACTATCTGACCGTTTTAAATTGACCTAGACGCGAAAAAATTTTTTCGTTCAACACTTGTAAAAATTTTAACAATATTTTTCTTCAAGAAAAACTAATTAAATTTTTATTTCAACATTTTCATCACAATCTACTTTGGTCTTAATTTTAATAGCTACTTACCTGCCTTACCTGTATTCTGGTGCGCGTTCCGCGTATTAGAGTCCTGATTGGTAGTCGTAATTCCAGGTTTTCACTCATTTTTCAGTCGAAAAACACGTTTTTTGACAAAATTTCAAAATTTTTGTTCAGGAAAAATTTCAGTAACATCACAGATAGCTAGCTCGCGCGGAGACGCGTCTTTTGACACCTCGCACGTGCGCCTAGCTCATATAGAACATCAAAAACAAAACCATCCATTTTATTCAATAATCTACGAAATCCACCTTAGGTAGACAGCAATTACATCAAATCGTTATAACTTTGCATCCAGGTGACGCATTTTGAAGCTGTTTTCAGCGTTTTTGATCTTAACTAGGCTCCGTCCTACTATCTGACCGTTTTAAATTGACCTAGACGCGAAAAAATTTTTTCGTTCAACACTTGTAAAAATTTTAACAATATTTTTCTTCAAGAAAAACTAATAAAATTTTTATTTCAACATTTTCATCACAATCTACTTTGGTCTTAATTTTAATAGCTACTTACCTGCCTTACCTGTATTCTGGTGCGCGTTCCGCGTATTAGAGTCCTGTTTGGTAGTCGTAATTCCAGGTTTTCACTCATTTTTCAGTCGAAAAACACGTTTTTTGACAAAATTTCAAAATTTTTGTTCAGGAAAAATTTCAGTAACATCACAGATAGCTAGCTCGCGCGGATACGCGTCTTTTGACACCTCGCACGTGCGCCTAGCTCATATAGAACATCAAAAACAAAACCATCCATTTTATTCAATAATCTACGAAATCCACCTTAGGTAGACAGCAATTACATCAAATCGTTATAACTTTGCATCCAGGTGACGCATTTTGAAGCTGTTTTCAGCGTTTTTGATCTTAACTAGGCTCCGTCCTACTATCTGACCGTTTTAAATTGACCTAGACGCGAAAAAATTTTTTCGTTCAACACTTGTAAAAATTTTAACAATATTTTTCTTCAAGAAAAACTAATTAAATTTTTATTTCAACATTTTCATCACAATCTACTTTGGTCTTAATTTTAATAGCTACTTACCTGCCTTACCTGTATTCTGGTGCGCGTTCCGCGTATTAGAGTCCTGATTGGTAGTCGTAATTCCAGGTTTTCACTCATTTTTCAGTCGAAAAACACGTTTTTTGACAAAATTTCAAAATTTTTGTTCAGGAAAAATTTCAGTAACATCACAGATAGCTAGCTCGCGCGGAGACGCGTCTTTTGACACCTCGCACGTGCGCCTAGCTCATATAGAACATCAAAAACAAAACCATCCATTTTATTCAATAATCTACGAAATCCACCTTAGGTAGACAGCAATTACATCAAATCGTTATAACTTTGCATCCAGGTGACGCATTTTGAAGCTGTTTTCAGCGTTTTTGATCTTAACTAGGCTCCGTCCTACTATCTGACCGTTTTAAATTGACCTAGACGCGAAAAAATTTTTTCGTTCAACACTTGTAAAAATTTTAACAATATTTTTCTTCAAGAAAAACTAATTAAATTTTTATTTCAACATTTTCATCACAATCTACTTTGGTCTTAATTTTAATAGCTACTTACCTGCCTTACCTGTATTCTGGTGCGCGTTCCGCGTATTAGAGTCCTGATTGGTAGTCGTAATTCCAGGTTTTCACTCATTTTTCAGTCGAAAAACACGTTTTTTGACAAAATTTCAAAATTTTTGTTCAGGAAAAATTTCAGTAACATCACAGATAGCTAGCTCGCGCGGAGACGCGTCTTTTGACACCTCGCACGTGCGCCTAGCTCATATAGAACATCAAAAACAAAACCATCCATTTTATTCAATAATCTACGAAATCCACCTTAGGTAGACAGCAATTACATCAAATCGTTATAACTTTGCATCCAGGTGACGCATTTTGAAGCTGTTTTCAGCGTTTTTGATCTTAACTAGGCTCCGTCCTACTATCTGACCGTTTTAAATTGACCTAGACGCGAAAAAATTTTTTCGTTCAACACTTGTAAAAATTTTAACAATATTTTTCTTCAAGAAAAACTAATTAAATTTTTATTTCAACATTTTCATCACAATCTACTTTGGTCTTAATTTTAATAGCTACTTACCTGCTTACCTGTATTCTGGTGCGCGTTCCGCGTATTAGAGTCCTGATTGGTAGTCGTAATTCCAGGTTTTCACTCATTTTTCAGTCGAAAAACACGTTTTTTGACAAAATTTCAAAATTTTTGTTCAGGAAAAATTTCAGTAACATCACAGATAGCTAGCTCGCGCGGAGACGCGTCTTTTGACACCTCGCACGTGCGCCTAGCTCATATAGAACATCAAAAACAAAACCATCCATTTTATTCAATAATCTACGAAATCCACCTTAGGTAGACAGCAATTACATCAAATCGTTATAACTTTGCATCAGGGACGCCATTTTGAAGCTGTTTCAGCGGTTTTTGATCTTAACTAGGCTCCGTCCTACTATCTGACCGTTTTAAATTGACCTAGACGCGAAAAAATTTTTTCGTTCAACACTTGTAAAAATTTTAACAATATTTTTCTTCAAGAAAAACTAATAAATTTTTTATTTCAACATTTTCATCACAATCTACTTTGGTCTTAATTTTAATAGCTACTTACCTGCCTTACCTGTATTCTGGTGCGCGTTCCGCGTATTAGAGATCCTGATTGGTAGTCTAATTCCAGGTTTTCACTCATTTTTCAGTCGAAAAACACGTTTTTTGACAAAATTTCAAAATTTTTGTTCAGGAAAAATTTCAGTAACATCACAGATAGCTAGCTCGCGCGGAGACGCGTCTTTTGACACCTCGCACGTGCGCCTAGCCCATATAGAACATCAAAAACAAAACCATCCATTTTATTCAATAATCTACGAAATCCACCTTAGGTAGACAGCAATTACATCAAATCGTTATAACTTTGCATCCAGGTGACGCATTTTGAAGCTGTTTTCAGCGTTTTTGATCTTAACTAGGCTCCGTCCTACTATCTGACCGTTTTAAATTGACCTAGACGCGGAAAAATTTTTTCGTTCAACACTTGTAAAAATTTTAACAATATTTTTCTTCAAGAAAAACTAATTAAATTTTTATTTCAACATTTTCATCACAATCTACTTTGTTCTTAATTTTAATAGCTACTTACCTGCCTTACCTGTATTCTGGTGCGCGTTCCGCGTATTAGAGTCCTGTTTGGTAGTCGTAATTCCAGGTTTTCACTCATTTTTCAGTCGAAAAACACGTTTTTTGACAAAATTTCAAAATTTTTGTTCAGGAAAATTTCAGTAACATCACAGATAGCTAGCTCGCGCGGAGACGCGTCTTTTGACACCTCGCACGTGCGCCTAGCCCATATAGAACATCAAAACAAAACCATCCATTTTATTCAATAATCTACGAAATCCACCTTAGGTAGACAGCAATTACATCAAATCGTTATAACTTTGCATCCAGGTGACGCATTTTGAAGCTGTTTTCAGCGTTTTTGATCTTAACTAGGCTCCGTCCTACTATCTGACCGTTTTAAATTGACCTAGACGCGGAAAAATTTTTTCGTTCAACACTTGTAAAAATTTTAACAATATTTTTCTTCAAGAAAAACTAATTAAATTTTTATTTCAACATTTTCATCACAATCTACTTTGTTCTTAATTTTAATAGCTACTTACCTGCCTTACCTGTATTCTGGTGCGCGTTCCGCGTATTAGAGTCCTGTTTGGTAGTCGTAATTCCAGGTTTTCACTCATTTTTCAGTCGAAAAACACGTTTTTTGACAAAATTTCAAAATTTTTGTTCAGGAAAAATTTCAGTAACATCACAGATAGCTAGCTCGCGCGGAGACGCGTCTTTTGACACCTCGCACGTGCGCCTAGCCCATATAGAACATCAAAAACAAAACCATCCATTTTATTCAATAATCTACGAAATCCACCTTAGGTAGACAGCAATTACATCAAATCGTTATAACTTTGCATCCAGGTGACGCATTTTGAAGCTGTTTTCAGCGTTTTTGATCTTAACTAGGCTCCGTCCTACTATCTGACCGTTTTAAATTGACCTAGACGCGGAAAAATTTTTTCGTTCAACACTTGTAAAAATTTTAACAATATTTTTCTTCAAGAAAAACTAATTAAATTTTTATTTCAACATTTTCATCACAATCTACTTTGTTCTTAATTTTAATAGCTACTTACCTGCCTTACCTGTATTCTGGTGCGCGTTCCGCGTATTAGAGTCCTGTTTGGTAGTCGTAATTCCAGGTTTTCACTCATTTTTCAGTCGAAAAACACGTTTTTTGACAAAATTTCAAAATTTTTGTTCAGGAAAAATTTCAGTAACATCACAGATAGCTAGCTCGCGCGGAGACGCGTCTTTTGACACCTCGCACGTGCGCCTAGCCCATATAGAACATCAAAAACAAAACCATCCATTTTATTCAATAATCTACGAAATCCACCTTAGGTAGACAGCAATTACATCAAATCGTTATAACTTTGCATCCAGGTGACGCATTTTGAAGCTGTTTTCAGCGTTTTTGATCTTAACTAGGCTCCGTCCTACTATCTGACCGTTTTAAATTGACCTAGACGCGGAAAAATTTTTTCGTTCAACACTTGTAAAAATTTTAACAATATTTTTCTTCAAGAAAAACTAATTAAATTTTTATTTCAACATTTTCATCACAATCTACTTTGTTCTTAATTTTAATAGCTACTTACCTGCCTTACCTGTATTCTGGTGCGCGTTCCGCGTATTAGAGTCCTGTTTGGTAGTCGTAATTCCAGGTTTTCACTCATTTTTCAGTCGAAAAACACGTTTTTTGACAAAATTTCAAAATTTTTGTTCAGGAAAAATTTCAGTAACATCACAGATAGCTAGCTCGCGCGGAGACGCGTCTTTTGACACCTCGCACGTGCGCCTAGCCCATATAGAACATCAAAAACAAAACCATCCATTTTATTCAATAATCTACGAAATCCACCTTAGGTAGACAGCAATTACATCAAATCGTTATAACTTTGCATCCAGGTGACGCATTTTGAAGCTGTTTTCAGCGTTTTTGATCTTAACTAGGCTCCGTCCTACTATCTGACCGTTTTAAATTGACCTAGACGCGGAAAAATTTTTTCGTTCAACACTTGTAAAAATTTTAACAATATTTTTCTTCAAGAAAAACTAATTAAATTTTTATTTCAACATTTTCATCACAATCTACTTTGTTCTTAATTTTAATAGCTACTTACCTGCCTTACCTGTATTCTGGTGCGCGTTCCGCGTATTAGAGTCCTGTTTGGTAGTCGTAATTCCAGGTTTTCACTCATTTTTCAGTCGAAAAACACGTTTTTTGACAAAATTTCAAAATTTTTGTTCAGGAAAAATTTCAGTAACATCACAGATAGCTAGCTCGCGCGGAGACGCGTCTTTTGACACCTCGCACGTGCGCCTAGCCCATATAGAACATCAAAAACAAAACCATCCATTTTATTCAATAATCTACGAAATCCACCTTAGGTAGACAGCAATTACATCAAATCGTTATAACTTTGCATCCAGGTGACGCATTTTGAAGCTGTTTTCAGCGTTTTTGATCTTAACTAGGCTCCGTCCTACTATCTGACCGTTTTAAATTGACCTAGACGCGGAAAAATTTTTTCGTTCAACACTTGTAAAAATTTTAACAATATTTTTCTTCAAGAAAAACTAATTAAATTTTTATTTCAACATTTTCATCACAATCTACTTTGTTCTTAATTTTAATAGCTACTTACCTGCCTTACCTGTATTCTGGTGCGCGTTCCGCGTATTAGAGTCCTGTTTGGTAGTCGTAATTCCAGGTTTTCACTCATTTTTCAGTCGAAAAACACGTTTTTTGACAAAATTTCAAAATTTTTGTTCAGGAAAAATTTCAGTAACATCACAGATAGCTAGCTCGCGCGGAGACGCGTCTTTTGACACCTCGCACGTGCGCCTAGCCCATATAGAACATCAAAAACAAAACCATCCATTTTATTCAATAATCTACGAAATCCACCTTAGGTAGACAGCAATTACATCAAATCGTTATAACTTTGCATCCAGGTGACGCATTTTGAAGCTGTTTTCAGCGTTTTTGATCTTAACTAGGCTCCGTCCTACTATCTGACCGTTTTAAATTGACCTAGACGCGGAAAAATTTTTTCGTTCAACACTTGTAAAAATTTTAACAATATTTTTCTTCAAGAAAAACTAATTAAATTTTTATTTCAACATTTTCATCACAATCTACTTTGTTCTTAATTTTAATAGCTACTTACCTGCCTTACCTGTATTCTGGTGCGCGTTCCGCGTATTAGAGTCCTGTTTGGTAGTCGTAATTCCAGGTTTTCACTCATTTTTCAGTCGAAAAACACGTTTTTTGACAAAATTTCAAAATTTTTGTTCAGGAAAAATTTCAGTAACATCACAGATAGCTAGCTCGCGCGGAGACGCGTCTTTTGACACCTCGCACGTGCGCCTAGCCCATATAGAACATCAAAAACAAAACCATCCATTTTATTCAATAATCTACGAAATCCACCTTAGGTAGACAGCAATTACATCAAATCGTTATAACTTTGCATCCAGGTGACGCATTTTGAAGCTGTTTTCAGCGTTTTTGATCTTAACTAGGCTCCGTCCTACTATCTGACCGTTTTAAATTGACCTAGACGCGGAAAAATTTTTTCGTTCAACACTTGTAAAAATTTTAACAATATTTTTCTTCAAGAAAAACTAATTAAATTTTTATTTCAACATTTTCATCACAATCTACTTTGTTCTTAATTTTAATAGCTACTTACCTGCCTTACCTGTATTCTGGTGCGCGTTCCGCGTATTAGAGTCCTGTTTGGTAGTCGTAATTCCAGGTTTTCACTCATTTTTCAGTCGAAAAACACGTTTTTTGACAAAATTTCAAAATTTTTGTTCAGGAAAAATTTCAGTAACATCACAGATAGCTAGCTCGCGCGGAGACGCGTCTTTTGACACCTCGCACGTGCGCCTAGCCCATATAGAACATCAAAAACAAAACCATCCATTTTATTCAATAATCTACGAAATCCACCTTAGGTAGACAGCAATTACATCAAATCGTTATAACTTTGCATCCAGGTGACGCATTTTGAAGCTGTTTTCAGCGTTTTTGATCTTAACTAGGCTCCGTCCTACTATCTGACCGTTTTAAATTGACCTAGACGCGGAAAAATTTTTTCGTTCAACACTTGTAAAAATTTTAACAATATTTTTCTTCAAGAAAAACTAATTAAATTTTTATTTCAACATTTTCATCACAATCTACTTTGTTCTTAATTTTAATAGCTACTTACCTGCCTTACCTGTATTCTGGTGCGCGTTCCGCGTATTAGAGTCCTGTTTGGTAGTCGTAATTCCAGGTTTTCACTCATTTTTCAGTCGAAAAACACGTTTTTTGACAAAATTTCAAAATTTTTGTTCAGGAAAAATTTCAGTAACATCACAGATAGCTAGCTCGCGCGGAGACGCGTCTTTTGACACCTCGCACGTGCGCCTAGCCCATATAGAACATCAAAAACAAAACCATCCATTTTATTCAATAATCTACGAAATCCACCTTAGGTAGACAGCAATTACATCAAATCGTTATAACTTTGCATCCAGGTGACGCATTTTGAAGCTGTTTTCAGCGTTTTTGATCTTAACTAGGCTCCGTCCTACTATCTGACCGTTTTAAATTGACCTAGACGCGGAAAAATTTTTTCGTTCAACACTTGTAAAAATTTTAACAATATTTTTCTTCAAGAAAAACTAATTAAATTTTTATTTCAACATTTTCATCACAATCTACTTTGTTCTTAATTTTAATAGCTACTTACCTGCCTTACCTGTATTCTGGTGCGCGTTCCGCGTATTAGAGTCCTGTTTGGTAGTCGTAATTCCAGGTTTTCACTCATTTTTCAGTCGAAAAACACGTTTTTTGACAAAATTTCAAAATTTTTGTTCAGGAAAAATTTCAGTAACATCACAGATAGCTAGCTCGCGCGGAGACGCGTCTTTTGACACCTCGCACGTGCGCCTAGCCCATATAGAACATCAAAAACAAAACCATCCATTTTATTCAATAATCTACGAAATCCACCTTAGGTAGACAGCAATTACATCAAATCGTTATAACTTTGCATCCAGGTGACGCATTTTGAAGCTGTTTTCAGCGTTTTTGATCTTAACTAGGCTCCGTCCTACTATCTGACCGTTTTAAATTGACCTAGACGCGGAAAAATTTTTTCGTTCAACACTTGTAAAAATTTTAACAATATTTTTCTTCAAGAAAAACTAATTAAATTTTTATTTCAACATTTTCATCACAATCTACTTTGTTCTTAATTTTAATAGCTACTTACCTGCCTTACCTGTATTCTGGTGCGCGTTCCGCGTATTAGAGTCCTGTTTGGTAGTCGTAATTCCAGGTTTTCACTCATTTTTCAGTCGAAAAACACGTTTTTTGACAAAATTTCAAAATTTTTGTTCAGGAAAAATTTCAGTAACATCACAGATAGCTAGCTCGCGCGGAGACGCGTCTTTTGACACCTCGCACGTGCGCCTAGCCCATATAGAACATCAAAAACAAAACCATCCATTTTATTCAATAATCTACGAAATCCACCTTAGGTAGACAGCAATTACATCAAATCGTTATAACTTTGCATCCAGGTGACGCATTTTGAAGCTGTTTTCAGCGTTTTTGATCTTAACTAGGCTCCGTCCTACTATCTGACCGTTTTAAATTGACCTAGACGCGGAAAAATTTTTTCGTTCAACACTTGTAAAAATTTTAACAATATTTTTCTTCAAGAAAAACTAATTAAATTTTTATTTCAACATTTTCATCACAATCTACTTTGTTCTTAATTTTAATAGCTACTTACCTGCCTTACCTGTATTCTGGTGCGCGTTCCGCGTATTAGAGTCCTGTTTGGTAGTCGTAATTCCAGGTTTTCACTCATTTTTCAGTCGAAAAACACGTTTTTTGACAAAATTTCAAAATTTTTGTTCAGGAAAAATTTCAGTAACATCACAGATAGCTAGCTCGCGCGGAGACGCGTCTTTTGACACCTCGCACGTGCGCCTAGCCCATATAGAACATCAAAAACAAAACCATCCATTTTATTCAATAATCTACGAAATCCACCTTAGGTAGACAGCAATTACATCAAATCGTTATAACTTTGCATCCAGGTGACGCATTTTGAAGCTGTTTTCAGCGTTTTTGATCTTAACTAGGCTCCGTCCTACTATCTGACCGTTTTAAATTGACCTAGACGCGGAAAAATTTTTTCGTTCAACACTTGTAAAAATTTTAACAATATTTTTCTTCAAGAAAAACTAATTAAATTTTTATTTCAACATTTTCATCACAATCTACTTTGTTCTTAATTTTAATAGCTACTTACCTGCCTTACCTGTATTCTGGTGCGCGTTCCGCGTATTAGAGTCCTGTTTGGTAGTCGTAATTCCAGGTTTTCACTCATTTTTCAGTCGAAAAACACGTTTTTTGACAAAATTTCAAAATTTTTGTTCAGGAAAAATTTCAGTAACATCACAGATAGCTAGCTCGCGCGGAGACGCGTCTTTTGACACCTCGCACGTGCGCCTAGCCCATATAGAACATCAAAAACAAAACCATCCATTTTATTCAATAATCTACGAAATCCACCTTAGGTAGACAGCAATTACATCAAATCGTTATAACTTTGCATCCAGGTGACGCATTTTGAAGCTGTTTTCAGCGTTTTTGATCTTAACTAGGCTCCGTCCTACTATCTGACCGTTTTAAATTGACCTAGACGCGGAAAAATTTTTTCGTTCAACACTTGTAAAAATTTTAACAATATTTTTCTTCAAGAAAAACTAATTAAATTTTTATTTCAACATTTTCATCACAATCTACTTTGTTCTTAATTTTAATAGCTACTTACCTGCCTTACCTGTATTCTGGTGCGCGTTCCGCGTATTAGAGTCCTGTTTGGTAGTCGTAATTCCAGGTTTTCACTCATTTTTCAGTCGAAAAACACGTTTTTTGACAAAATTTCAAAATTTTTGTTCAGGAAAAATTTCAGTAACATCACAGATAGCTAGCTCGCGCGGAGACGCGTCTTTTGACACCTCGCACGTGCGCCTAGCCCATATAGAACATCAAAAACAAAACCATCCATTTTATTCAATAATCTACGAAATCCACCTTAGGTAGACAGCAATTACATCAAATCGTTATAACTTTGCATCCAGGTGACGCATTTTGAAGCTGTTTTCAGCGTTTTTGATCTTAACTAGGCTCCGTCCTACTATCTGACCGTTTTAAATTGACCTAGACGCGGAAAAATTTTTTCGTTCAACACTTGTAAAAATTTTAACAATATTTTTCTTCAAGAAAAACTAATTAAATTTTTATTTCAACATTTTCATCACAATCTACTTTGTTCTTAATTTTAATAGCTACTTACCTGCCTTACCTGTATTCTGGTGCGCGTTCCGCGTATTAGAGTCCTGTTTGGTAGTCGTAATTCCAGGTTTTCACTCATTTTTCAGTCGAAAAACACGTTTTTTGACAAAATTTCAAAATTTTTGTTCAGGAAAAATTTCAGTAACATCACAGATAGCTAGCTCGCGCGGAGACGCGTCTTTTGACACCTCGCACGTGCGCCTAGCCCATATAGAACATCAAAAACAAAACCATCCATTTTATTCAATAATCTACGAAATCCACCTTAGGTAGACAGCAATTACATCAAATCGTTATAACTTTGCATCCAGGTGACGCATTTTGAAGCTGTTTTCAGCGTTTTTGATCTTAACTAGGCTCCGTCCTACTATCTGACCGTTTTAAATTGACCTAGACGCGGAAAAATTTTTTCGTTCAACACTTGTAAAAATTTTAACAATATTTTTCTTCAAGAAAAACTAATTAAATTTTTATTTCAACATTTTCATCACAATCTACTTTGTTCTTAATTTTAATAGCTACTTACCTGCCTTACCTGTATTCTGGTGCGCGTTCCGCGTATTAGAGTCCTGTTTGGTAGTCGTAATTCCAGGTTTTCACTCATTTTTCAGTCGAAAAACACGTTTTTTGACAAAATTTCAAAATTTTTGTTCAGGAAAAATTTCAGTAACATCACAGATAGCTAGCTCGCGCGGAGACGCGTCTTTTGACACCTCGCACGTGCGCCTAGCCCATATAGAACATCAAAAACAAAACCATCCATTTTATTCAATAATCTACGAAATCCACCTTAGGTAGACAGCAATTACATCAAATCGTTATAACTTTGCATCCAGGTGACGCATTTTGAAGCTGTTTTCAGCGTTTTTGATCTTAACTAGGCTCCGTCCTACTATCTGACCGTTTTAAATTGACCTAGACGCGGAAAAATTTTTTCGTTCAACACTTGTAAAAATTTTAACAATATTTTTCTTCAAGAAAAACTAATTAAATTTTTATTTCAACATTTTCATCACAATCTACTTTGTTCTTAATTTTAATAGCTACTTACCTGCCTTACCTGTATTCTGGTGCGCGTTCCGCGTATTAGAGTCCTGTTTGGTAGTCGTAATTCCAGGTTTTCACTCATTTTTCAGTCGAAAAACACGTTTTTTGACAAAATTTCAAAATTTTTGTTCAGGAAAAATTTCAGTAACATCACAGATAGCTAGCTCGCGCGGAGACGCGTCTTTTGACACCTCGCACGTGCGCCTAGCCCATATAGAACATCAAAAACAAAACCATCCATTTTATTCAATAATCTACGAAATCCACCTTAGGTAGACAGCAATTACATCAAATCGTTATAACTTTGCATCCAGGTGACGCATTTTGAAGCTGTTTTCAGCGTTTTTGATCTTAACTAGGCTCCGTCCTACTATCTGACCGTTTTAAATTGACCTAGACGCGGAAAAAATTTTTCGTTCAACACTTGTAAAAATTTTAACAATATTTTTCTTCAAGAAAAACTAATTAAATTTTTATTTCAACATTTTCATCACAATCTACTTTGTTCTTAATTTTAATAGCTACTTACCTGCCTTACCTGTATTCTGGTGCGCGTTCCGCGTATTAGAGTCCTGTTTGGTAGTCGTAATTCCAGGTTTTCACTCATTTTTCAGTCGAAAAACACGTTTTTTGACAAAATTTCAAAATTTTTGTTCAGGAAAAATTTCAGTAACATCACAGATAGCTAGCTCGCGCGGAGACGCGTCTTTTGACACCTCGCACGTGCGCCTAGCCCATATAGAACATCAAAAACAAAACCATCCATTTTATTCAATAATCTACGAAATCCACCTTAGGTAGACAGCAATTACATCAAATCGTTATAACTTTGCATCCAGGTGACGCATTTTGAAGCTGTTTTCAGCGTTTTTGATCTTAACTAGGCTCCGTCCTACTATCTGACCGTTTTAAATTGACCTAGACGCGGAAAAATTTTTTCGTTCAACACTTGTAAAAATTTTAACAATATTTTTCTTCAAGAAAAACTAATTAAATTTTTATTTCAACATTTTCATCACAATCTACTTTGTTCTTAATTTTAATAGCTACTTACCTGCCTTACCTGTATTCTGGTGCGCGTTCCGCGTATTAGAGTCCTGTTTGGTAGTCGTAATTCCAGGTTTTCACTCATTTTTCAGTCGAAAAACACGTTTTTTGACAAAATTTCAAAATTTTTGTTCAGGAAAAATTTCAGTAACATCACAGATAGCTAGCTCGCGCGGAGACGCGTCTTTTGACACCTCGCACGTGCGCCTAGCCCATATAGAACATCAAAAACAAAACCATCCATTTTATTCAATAATCTACGAAATCCACCTTAGGTAGACAGCAATTACATCAAATCGTTATAACTTTGCATCCAGGTGACGCATTTTGAAGCTGTTTTCAGCGTTTTTGATCTTAACTAGGCTCCGTCCTACTATCTGACCGTTTTAAATTGACCTAGACGCGGAAAAATTTTTTCGTTCAACACTTGTAAAAATTTTAACAATATTTTTCTTCAAGAAAAACTAATTAAATTTTTATTTCAACATTTTCATCACAATCTACTTTGTTCTTAATTTTAATAGCTACTTACCTGCCTTACCTGTATTCTGGTGCGCGTTCCGCGTATTAGAGTCCTGTTTGGTAGTCGTAATTCCAGGTTTTCACTCATTTTTCAGTCGAAAAACACGTTTTTTGACAAAATTTCAAAATTTTTGTTCAGGAAAAATTTCAGTAACATCACAGATAGCTAGCTCGCGCGGAGACGCGTCTTTTGACACCTCGCACGTGCGCCTAGCCCATATAGAACATCAAAAACAAAACCATCCATTTTATTCAATAATCTACGAAATCCACCTTAGGTAGACAGCAATTACATCAAATCGTTATAACTTTGCATCCAGGTGACGCATTTTGAAGCTGTTTTCAGCGTTTTTGATCTTAACTAGGCTCCGTCCTACTATCTGACCGTTTTAAATTGACCTAGACGCGGAAAAATTTTTTCGTTCAACACTTGTAAAAATTTTAACAATATTTTTCTTCAAGAAAAACTAATTAAATTTTTATTTCAACATTTTCATCACAATCTACTTTGTTCTTAATTTTAATAGCTACTTACCTGCCTTACCTGTATTCTGGTGCGCGTTCCGCGTATTAGAGTCCTGTTTGGTAGTCGTAATTCCAGGTTTTCACTCATTTTTCAGTCGAAAAACACGTTTTTTGACAAAATTTCAAAATTTTTGTTCAGGAAAAATTTCAGTAACATCACAGATAGCTAGCTCGCGCGGAGACGCGTCTTTTGACACCTCGCACGTGCGCCTAGCCCATATAGAACATCAAAAACAAAACCATCCATTTTATTCAATAATCTACGAAATCCACCTTAGGTAGACAGCAATTACATCAAATCGTTATAACTTTGCATCCAGGTGACGCATTTTGAAGCTGTTTTCAGCGTTTTTGATCTTAACTAGGCTCCGTCCTACTATCTGACCGTTTTAAATTGACCTAGACGCGGAAAAATTTTTTCGTTCAACACTTGTAAAAATTTTAACAATATTTTTCTTCAAGAAAAACTAATTAAATTTTTATTTCAACATTTTCATCACAATCTACTTTGTTCTTAATTTTAATAGCTACTTACCTGCCTTACCTGTATTCTGGTGCGCGTTCCGCGTATTAGAGTCCTGTTTGGTAGTCGTAATTCCAGGTTTTCACTCATTTTTCAGTCGAAAAACACGTTTTTTGACAAAATTTCAAAATTTTTGTTCAGGAAAAATTTCAGTAACATCACAGATAGCTAGCTCGCGCGGAGACGCGTCTTTTGACACCTCGCACGTGCGCCTAGCCCATATAGAACATCAAAAACAAAACCATCCATTTTATTCAATAATCTACGAAATCCACCTTAGGTAGACAGCAATTACATCAAATCGTTATAACTTTGCATCCAGGTGACGCATTTTGAAGCTGTTTTCAGCGTTTTTGATCTTAACTAGGCTCCGTCCTACTATCTGACCGTTTTAAATTGACCTAGACGCGGAAAAATTTTTTCGTTCAACACTTGTAAAAATTTTAACAATATTTTTCTTCAAGAAAAACTAATTAAATTTTTATTTCAACATTTTCATCACAATCTACTTTGTTCTTAATTTTAATAGCTACTTACCTGCCTTACCTGTATTCTGGTGCGCGTTCCGCGTATTAGAGTCCTGTTTGGTAGTCGTAATTCCAGGTTTTCACTCATTTTTCAGTCGAAAAACACGTTTTTTGACAAAATTTCAAAATTTTTGTTCAGGAAAAATTTCAGTAACATCACAGATAGCTAGCTCGCGCGGAGACGCGTCTTTTGACACCTCGCACGTGCGCCTAGCCCATATAGAACATCAAAAACAAAACCATCCATTTTATTCAATAATCTACGAAATCCACCTTAGGTAGACAGCAATTACATCAAATCGTTATAACTTTGCATCCAGGTGACGCATTTTGAAGCTGTTTTCAGCGTTTTTGATCTTAACTAGGCTCCGTCCTACTATCTGACCGTTTTAAATTGACCTAGACGCGGAAAAATTTTTTCGTTCAACACTTGTAAAAATTTTAACAATATTTTTCTTCAAGAAAAACTAATTAAATTTTTATTTCAACATTTTCATCACAATCTACTTTGTTCTTAATTTTAATAGCTACTTACCTGCCTTACCTGTATTCTGGTGCGCGTTCCGCGTATTAGAGTCCTGTTTGGTAGTCGTAATTCCAGGTTTTCACTCATTTTTCAGTCGAAAAACACGTTTTTTGACAAAATTTCAAAATTTTTGTTCAGGAAAAATTTCAGTAACATCACAGATAGCTAGCTCGCGCGGAGACGCGTCTTTTGACACCTCGCACGTGCGCCTAGCCCATATAGAACATCAAAAACAAAACCATCCATTTTATTCAATAATCTACGAAATCCACCTTAGGTAGACAGCAATTACATCAAATCGTTATAACTTTGCATCCAGGTGACGCATTTTGAAGCTGTTTTCAGCGTTTTTGATCTTAACTAGGCTCCGTCCTACTATCTGACCGTTTTAAATTGACCTAGACGCGGAAAAATTTTTTCGTTCAACACTTGTAAAAATTTTAACAATATTTTTCTTCAAGAAAAACTAATTAAATTTTTATTTCAACATTTTCATCACAATCTACTTTGTTCTTAATTTTAATAGCTACTTACCTGCCTTACCTGTATTCTGGTGCGCGTTCCGCGTATTAGAGTCCTGTTTGGTAGTCGTAATTCCAGGTTTTCACTCATTTTTCAGTCGAAAAACACGTTTTTTGACAAAATTTCAAAATTTTTGTTCAGGAAAAATTTCAGTAACATCACAGATAGCTAGCTCGCGCGGAGACGCGTCTTTTGACACCTCGCACGTGCGCCTAGCCCATATAGAACATCAAAAACAAAACCATCCATTTTATTCAATAATCTACGAAATCCACCTTAGGTAGACAGCAATTACATCAAATCGTTATAACTTTGCATCCAGGTGACGCATTTTGAAGCTGTTTTCAGCGTTTTTGATCTTAACTAGGCTCCGTCCTACTATCTGACCGTTTTAAATTGACCTAGACGCGGAAAAATTTTTTCGTTCAACACTTGTAAAAATTTTAACAATATTTTTCTTCAAGAAAAACTAATTAAATTTTTATTTCAACATTTTCATCACAATCTACTTTGTTCTTAATTTTAATAGCTACTTACCTGCCTTACCTGTATTCTGGTGCGCGTTCCGCGTATTAGAGTCCTGTTTGGTAGTCGTAATTCCAGGTTTTCACTCATTTTTCAGTCGAAAAACACGTTTTTTGACAAAATTTCAAAATTTTTGTTCAGGAAAAATTTCAGTAACATCACAGATAGCTAGCTCGCGCGGAGACGCGTCTTTTGACACCTCGCACGTGCGCCTAGCCCATATAGAACATCAAAAACAAAACCATCCATTTTATTCAATAATCTACGAAATCCACCTTAGGTAGACAGCAATTACATCAAATCGTTATAACTTTGCATCCAGGTGACGCATTTTGAAGCTGTTTTCAGCGTTTTTGATCTTAACTAGGCTCCGTCCTACTATCTGACCGTTTTAAATTGACCTAGACGCGGAAAAATTTTTTCGTTCAACACTTGTAAAAATTTTAACAATATTTTTCTTCAAGAAAAACTAATTAAATTTTTATTTCAACATTTTCATCACAATCTACTTTGTTCTTAATTTTAATAGCTACTTACCTGCCTTACCTGTATTCTGGTGCGCGTTCCGCGTATTAGAGTCCTGTTTGGTAGTCGTAATTCCAGGTTTTCACTCATTTTTCAGTCGAAAAACACGTTTTTTGACAAAATTTCAAAATTTTTGTTCAGGAAAAATTTCAGTAACATCACAGATAGCTAGCTCGCGCGGAGACGCGTCTTTTGACACCTCGCACGTGCGCCTAGCCCATATAGAACATCAAAAACAAAACCATCCATTTTATTCAATAATCTACGAAATCCACCTTAGGTAGACAGCAATTACATCAAATCGTTATAACTTTGCATCCAGGTGACGCATTTTGAAGCTGTTTTCAGCGTTTTTGATCTTAACTAGGCTCCGTCCTACTATCTGACCGTTTTAAATTGACCTAGACGCGGAAAAATTTTTTCGTTCAACACTTGTAAAAATTTTAACAATATTTTTCTTCAAGAAAAACTAATTAAATTTTTATTTCAACATTTTCATCACAATCTACTTTGTTCTTAATTTTAATAGCTACTTACCTGCCTTACCTGTATTCTGGTGCGCGTTCCGCGTATTAGAGTCCTGTTTGGTAGTCGTAATTCCAGGTTTTCACTCATTTTTCAGTCGAAAAACACGTTTTTTGACAAAATTTCAAAATTTTTGTTCAGGAAAAATTTCAGTAACATCACAGATAGCTAGCTCGCGCGGAGACGCGTCTTTTGACACCTCGCACGTGCGCCTAGCCCATATAGAACATCAAAAACAAAACCATCCATTTTATTCAATAATCTACGAAATCCACCTTAGGTAGACAGCAATTACATCAAATCGTTATAACTTTGCATCCAGGTGACGCATTTTGAAGCTGTTTTCAGCGTTTTTGATCTTAACTAGGCTCCGTCCTACTATCTGACCGTTTTAAATTGACCTAGACGCGGAAAATTTTTTTCGTTCAACACTTGTAAAAATTTTAACAATATTTTTCTTCAAGAAAAACTAATTAAATTTTTATTTCAACATTTTCATCACAATCTACTTTGTTCTTAATTTTAATAGCTACTTACCTGCCTTACCTGTATTCTGGTGCGCGTTCCGCGTATTAGAGTCCTGTTTGGTAGTCGTAATTCCAGGTTTTCACTCATTTTTCAGTCGAAAAACACGTTTTTTGACAAAATTTCAAAATTTTTGTTCAGGAAAAATTTCAGTAACATCACAGATAGCTAGCTCGCGCGGAGACGCGTCTTTTGACACCTCGCACGTGCGCCTAGCCCATATAGAACATCAAAAACAAAACCATCCATTTTATTCAATAATCTACGAAATCCACCTTAGGTAGACAGCAATTACATCAAATCGTTATAACTTTGCATCCAGGTGACGCATTTTGAAGCTGTTTTCAGCGTTTTTGATCTTAACTAGGCTCCGTCCTACTATCTGACCGTTTTAAATTGACCTAGACGCGGAAAAATTTTTTCGTTCAACACTTGTAAAAATTTTAACAATATTTTTCTTCAAGAAAAACTAATTAAATTTTTATTTCAACATTTTCATCACAATCTACTTTGTTCTTAATTTTAATAGCTACTTACCTGCCTTACCTGTATTCTGGTGCGCGTTCCGCGTATTAGAGTCCTGTTTGGTAGTCGTAATTCCAGGTTTTCACTCATTTTTCAGTCGAAAAACACGTTTTTAGACAAAATTTCAAAATTTTTGTTCAGGAAAAATTTCAGTAACATCACAGATAGCTAGCTCGCGCGGAGACGCGTCTTTTGACACCTCGCACGTGCGCCTAGCCCATATAGAACATCAAAAACAAAACCATCCATTTTATTCAATAATCTACGAAATCCACCTTAGGTAGACAGCAATTACATCAAATCGTTATAACTTTGCATCCAGGTGACGCATTTTGAAGCTGTTTTCAGCGTTTTTGATCTTAACTAGGCTCCGTCCTACTATCTGACCGTTTTAAATTGACCTAGACGCGGAAAAATTTTTTCGTTCAACACTTGTAAAAATTTTAACAATATTTTTCTTCAAGAAAAACTAATTAAATTTTTATTTCAACATTTTCATCACAATCTACTTTGTTCTTAATTTTAATAGCTACTTACCTGCCTTACCTGTATTCTGGTGCGCGTTCCGCGTATTAGAGTCCTGTTTGGTAGTCGTAATTCCAGGTTTTCACTCATTTTTCAGTCGAAAAACACGTTTTTTGACAAAATTTCAAAATTTTTGTTCAGGAAAAATTTCAGTAACATCACAGATAGCTAGCTCGCGCGGAGACGCGTCTTTTGACACCTCGCACGTGCGCCTAGCCCATATAGAACATCAAAAACAAAACCATCCATTTTATTCAATAATCTACGAAATCCACCTTAGGTAGACAGCAATTACATCAAATCGTTATAACTTTGCATCCAGGTGACGCATTTTGAAGCTGTTTTCAGCGTTTTTGATCTTAACTAGGCTCCGTCCTACTATCTGACCGTTTTAAATTGACCTAGACGCGGAAAAATTTTTTCGTTCAACACTTGTAAAAATTTTAACAATATTTTTCTTCAAGAAAAACTAATTAAATTTTTATTTCAACATTTTCATCACAATCTACTTTGTTCTTAATTTTAATAGCTACTTACCTGCCTTACCTGTATTCTGGTGCGCGTTCCGCGTATTAGAGTCCTGTTTGGTAGTCGTAATTCCAGGTTTTCACTCATTTTTCAGTCGAAAAACACGTTTTTTGACAAAATTTCAAAATTTTTGTTCAGGAAAAATTTCAGTAACATCACAGATAGCTAGCTCGCGCGGAGACGCGTCTTTTGACACCTCGCACGTGCGCCTAGCCCATATAGAACATCAAAAACAAAACCATCCATTTTATTCAATAATCTACGAAATCCACCTTAGGTAGACAGCAATTACATCAAATCGTTATAACTTTGCATCCAGGTGACGCATTTTGAAGCTGTTTTCAGCGTTTTTGATCTTAACTAGGCTCCGTCCTACTATCTGACCGTTTTAAATTGACCTAGACGCGGAAAAATTTTTTCGTTCAACACTTGTAAAAATTTTAACAATATTTTTCTTCAAGAAAAACTAATTAAATTTTTATTTCAACATTTTCATCACAATCTACTTTGTTCTTAATTTTAATAGCTACTTACCTGCCTTACCTGTATTCTGGTGCGCGTTCCGCGTATTAGAGTCCTGTTTGGTAGTCGTAATTCCAGGTTTTCACTCATTTTTCAGTCGAAAAACACGTTTTTTGACAAAATTTCAAAATTTTTGTTCAGGAAAAATTTCAGTAACATCACAGATAGCTAGCTCGCGCGGAGACGCGTCTTTTGACACCTCGCACGTGCGCCTAGCCCATATAGAACATCAAAAACAAAACCATCCATTTTATTCAATAATCTACGAAATCCACCTTAGGTAGACAGCAATTACATCAAATCGTTATAACTTTGCATCCAGGTGACGCATTTTGAAGCTGTTTTCAGCGTTTTTGATCTTAACTAGGCTCCGTCCTACTATCTGACCGTTTTAAATTGACCTAGACGCGGAAAAATTTTTTCGTTCAACACTTGTAAAAATTTTAACAATATTTTTCTTCAAGAAAAACTAATTAAATTTTTATTTCAACATTTTCATCACAATCTACTTTGTTCTTAATTTTAATAGCTACTTACCTGCCTTACCTGTATTCTGGTGCGCGTTCCGCGTATTAGAGTCCTGTTTGGTAGTCGTAATTCCAGGTTTTCACTCATTTTTCAGTCGAAAAACACGTTTTTTGACAAAATTTCAAAATTTTTGTTCAGGAAAAATTTCAGTAACATCACAGATAGCTAGCTCGCGCGGAGACGCGTCTTTTGACACCTCGCACGTGCGCCTAGCCCATATAGAACATCAAAAACAAAACCATCCATTTTATTCAATAATCTACGAAATCCACCTTAGGTAGACAGCAATTACATCAAATCGTTATAACTTTGCATCCAGGTGACGCATTTTGAAGCTGTTTTCAGCGTTTTTGATCTTAACTAGGCTCCGTCCTACTATCTGACCGTTTTAAATTGACCTAGACGCGGAAAAATTTTTTCGTTCAACACTTGTAAAAATTTTAACAATATTTTTCTTCAAGAAAAACTAATTAAATTTTTATTTCAACATTTTCATCACAATCTACTTTGTTCTTAATTTTAATAGCTACTTACCTGCCTTACCTGTATTCTGGTGCGCGTTCCGCGTATTAGAGTCCTGTTTGGTAGTCGTAATTCCAGGTTTTCACTCATTTTTCAGTCGAAAAACACGTTTTTTGACAAAATTTCAAAATTTTTGTTCAGGAAAAATTTCAGTAACATCACAGATAGCTAGCTCGCGCGGAGACGCGTCTTTTGACACCTCGCACGTGCGCCTAGCCCATATAGAACATCAAAAACAAAACCATCCATTTTATTCAATAATCTACGAAATCCACCTTAGGTAGACAGCAATTACATCAAATCGTTATAACTTTGCATCCAGGTGACGCATTTTGAAGCTGTTTTCAGCGTTTTTGATCTTAACTAGGCTCCGTCCTACTATCTGACCGTTTTAAATTGACCTAGACGCGGAAAAATTTTTTCGTTCAACACTTGTAAAAATTTTAACAATATTTTTCTTCAAGAAAAACTAATAAAATTTTTATTTCAACATTTTCATCACAATCTACTTTGTTCTTAATTTTAATAGCTACTTACCTGCCTTACCTGTATTCTGGTGCGCGTTCCGCGTATTAGAGTCCTGTTTGGTAGTCGTAATTCCAGGTTTTCACTCATTTTTCAGTCGAAAAACACGTTTTTTGACAAAATTTCAAAATTTTTGTTCAGGAAAAATTTCAGTAACATCACAGATAGCTAGCTCGCGCGGAGACGCGTCTTTTGACACCTCGCACGTGCGCCTAGCCCATATAGAACATCAAAAACAAAACCATCCATTTTATTCAATAATCTACGAAATCCACCTTAGGTAGACAGCAATTACATCAAATCGTTATAACTTTGCATCCAGGTGACGCATTTTGAAGCTGTTTTCAGCGTTTTTGATCTTAACTAGGCTCCGTCCTACTATCTGACCGTTTTAAATTGACCTAGACGCGGAAAAATTTTTTCGTTCAACACTTGTAAAAATTTTAACAATATTTTTCTTCAAGAAAAACTAATTAAATTTTTATTTCAACATTTTCATCACAATCTACTTTGTTCTTAATTTTAATAGCTACTTACCTGCCTTACCTGTATTCTGGTGCGCGTTCCGCGTATTAGAGTCCTGTTTGGTAGTCGTAATTCCAGGTTTTCACTCATTTTTCAGTCGAAAAACACGTTTTTTGACAAAATTTCAAAATTTTTGTTCAGGAAAAATTTCAGTAACATCACAGATAGCTAGCTCGCGCGGAGACGCGTCTTTTGACACCTCGCACGTGCGCCTAGCCCATATAGAACATCAAAAACAAAACCATCCATTTTATTCAATAATCTACGAAATCCACCTTAGGTAGACAGCAATTACATCAAATCGTTATAACTTTGCATCCAGGTGACGCATTTTGAAGCTGTTTTCAGCGTTTTTGATCTTAACTAGGCTCCGTCCTACTATCTGACCGTTTTAAATTGACCTAGACGCGGAAAAATTTTTTCGTTCAACACTTGTAAAAATTTTAACAATATTTTTCTTCAAGAAAAACTAATTAAATTTTTATTTCAACATTTTCATCACAATCTACTTTGTTCTTAATTTTAATAGCTACTTACCTGCCTTACCTGTATTCTGGTGCGCGTTCCGCGTATTAGAGTCCTGTTTGGTAGTCGTAATTCCAGGTTTTCACTCATTTTTCAGTCGAAAAACACGTTTTTTGACAAAATTTCAAAATTTTTGTTCAGGAAAAATTTCAGTAACATCACAGATAGCTAGCTCGCGCGGAGACGCGTCTTTTGACACCTCGCACGTGCGCCTAGCCCATATAGAACATCAAAAACAAAACCATCCATTTTATTCAATAATCTACGAAATCCACCTTAGGTAGACAGCAATTACATCAAATCGTTATAACTTTGCATCCAGGTGACGCATTTTGAAGCTGTTTTCAGCGTTTTTGATCTTAACTAGGCTCCGTCCTACTATCTGACCGTTTTAAATTGACCTAGACGCGGAAAAATTTTTTCGTTCAACACTTGTAAAAATTTTAACAATATTTTTCTTCAAGAAAAACTAATTAAATTTTTATTTCAACATTTTCATCACAATCTACTTTGTTCTTAATTTTAATAGCTACTTACCTGCCTTACCTGTATTCTGGTGCGCGTTCCGCGTATTAGAGTCCTGTTTGGTAGTCGTAATTCCAGGTTTTCACTCATTTTTCAGTCGAAAAACACGTTTTTTGACAAAATTTCAAAATTTTTGTTCAGGAAAAATTTCAGTAACATCACAGATAGCTAGCTCGCGCGGAGACGCGTCTTTTGACACCTCGCACGTGCGCCTAGCCCATATAGAACATCAAAAACAAAACCATCCATTTTATTCAATAATCTACGAAATCCACCTTAGGTAGACAGCAATTACATCAAATCGTTATAACTTTGCATCCAGGTGACGCATTTTGAAGCTGTTTTCAGCGTTTTTGATCTTAACTAGGCTCCGTCCTACTATCTGACCGTTTTAAATTGACCTAGACGCGGAAAAATTTTTTCGTTCAACACTTGTAAAAATTTTAACAATATTTTTCTTCAAGAAAAACTAATTAAATTTTTATTTCAACATTTTCATCACAATCTACTTTGTTCTTAATTTTAATAGCTACTTACCTGCCTTACCTGTATTCTGGTGCGCGTTCCGCGTATTAGAGTCCTGTTTGGTAGTCGTAATTCCAGGTTTTCACTCATTTTTCAGTCGAAAAACACGTTTTTTGACAAAATTTCAAAATTTTTGTTCAGGAAAAATTTCAGTAACATCACAGATAGCTAGCTCGCGCGGAGACGCGTCTTTTGACACCTCGCACGTGCGCCTAGCCCATATAGAACATCAAAAACAAAACCATCCATTTTATTCAATAATCTACGAAATCCACCTTAGGTAGACAGCAATTACATCAAATCGTTATAACTTTGCATCCAGGTGACGCATTTTGAAGCTGTTTTCAGCGTTTTTGATCTTAACTAGGCTCCGTCCTACTATCTGACCGTTTTAAATTGACCTAGACGCGGAAAAATTTTTTCGTTCAACACTTGTAAAAATTTTAACAATATTTTTCTTCAAGAAAAACTAATTAAATTTTTATTTCAACATTTTCATCACAATCTACTTTGTTCTTAATTTTAATAGCTACTTACCTGCCTTACCTGTATTCTGGTGCGCGTTCCGCGTATTAGAGTCCTGTTTGGTAGTCGTAATTCCAGGTTTTCACTAATTTTTCAGTCGAAAAACACGTTTTTTGACAAAATTTCAAAATTTTTGTTCAGGAAAAATTTCAGTAACATCACAGATAGCTAGCTCGCGCGGAGACGCGTCTTTTGACACCTCGCACGTGCGCCTAGCCCATATAGAACATCAAAAACAAAACCATCCATTTTATTCAATAATCTACGAAATCCACCTTAGGTAGACAGCAATTACATCAAATCGTTATAACTTTGCATCCAGGTGACGCATTTTGAAGCTGTTTTCAGCGTTTTTGATCTTAACTAGGCTCCGTCCTACTATCTGACCGTTTTAAATTGACCTAGACGCGGAAAAATTTTTTCGTTCAACACTTGTAAAAATTTTAACAATATTTTTCTTCAAGAAAAACTAATTAAATTTTTATTTCAACATTTTCATCACAATCTACTTTGTTCTTAATTTTAATAGCTACTTACCTGCCTTACCTGTATTCTGGTGCGCGTTCCGCGTATTAGAGTCCTGTTTGGTAGTCGTAATTCCAGGTTTTCACTCATTTTTCAGTCGAAAAACACGTTTTTTGACAAAATTTCAAAATTTTTGTTCAGGAAAAATTTCAGTAACATCACAGATAGCTAGCTCGCGCGGAGACGCGTCTTTTGACACCTCGCACGTGCGCCTAGCCCATATAGAACATCAAAAACAAAACCATCCATTTTATTCAATAATCTACGAAATCCACCTTAGGTAGACAGCAATTAGAAAGAAAGAAAGAAAAATGCGTTTATTGGCATTACAACACAAACCAATTACACCTTAAAACTATAAAAAACAGAAAACAAATAAAGTAATGCCAAAAGGGCCTCAGCTCAGCATAATGTCAGATGACAACACAAGGTGACATCTGACGCTGGTTTTCAGCTGCAACCCACGAGTGCCATACGCCAGAATACTAAAACACAGAGAAGTGTGTGTCCGTTTTAATGACATACATGTGTGTGTGTATGTTGAGTTTGAGTAAGGATAAATGGAATACTAAAATTAATTGTCCAGTTTCTGTGTATTTCCTACATACATTAAAATAGTAATCTATAAAACACGTTTTTTGACAAAATTTCAAAATTTTTGTTCAGGAAAAATTTCAGTAACATCACAGATAGCTAGCTCGCGCGGAGACGCGTCTTTTGACACCTCGCACGTGCGCCTAGCCCATATAGAACATCAAAAACAAAACCATCCATTTTATTCAATAATCTACGAAATCCACCTTAGGTAGACAGCAATTACATCAAATCGTTATAACTTTGCATCCAGGTGACGCATTTTGAAGCTGTTTTCAGCGTTTTTGATCTTAACTAGGCTCCGTCCTACTATCTGACCGTTTTAAATTGACCTAGACGCGGAAAAATTTTTTCGTTCAACACTTGTAAAAATTTTAACAATATTTTTCTTCAAGAAAAACTAATTAAATTTTTATTTCAACATTTTCATCACAATCTACTTTGTTCTTAATTTTAATAGCTACTTACCTGCCTTACCTGTATTCTGGTGCGCGTTCCGCGTATTAGAGTCCTGTTTGGTAGTCGTAATTCCAGGTTTTCACTCATTTTTCAGTCGAAAAACACGTTTTTTGACAAAATTTCAAAATTTTTGTTCAGGAAAAATTTCAGTAACATCACAGATAGCTAGCTCGCGCGGAGACGCGTCTTTTGACACCTCGCACGTGCGCCTAGCCCATATAGAACATCAAAAACAAAACCATCCATTTTATTCAATAATCTACGAAATCCACCTTAGGTAGACAGCAATTACATCAAATCGTTATAACTTTGCATCCAGGTGACGCATTTTGAAGCTGTTTTCAGCGTTTTTGATCTTAACTAGGCTCCGTCCTACTATCTGACCGTTTTAAATTGACCTAGACGCGGAAAAATTTTTTCGTTCAACACTTGTAAAAATTTTAACAATATTTTTCTTCAAGAAAAACTAATTAAATTTTTATTTCAACATTTTCATCACAATCTACTTTGTTCTTAATTTTAATAGCTACTTACCTGCCTTACCTGTATTCTGGTGCGCGTTCCGCGTATTAGAGTCCTGTTTGGTAGTCGTAATTCCAGGTTTTCACTCATTTTTCAGTCGAAAAACACGTTTTTTGACAAAATTTCAAAATTTTTGTTCAGGAAAAATTTCAGTAACATCACAGATAGCTAGCTCGCGCGGAGACGCGTCTTTTGACACCTCGCACGTGCGCCTAGCCCATATAGAACATCAAAAACAAAACCATCCATTTTATTCAATAATCTACGAAATCCACCTTAGGTAGACAGCAATTACATCAAATCGTTATAACTTTGCATCCAGGTGACGCATTTTGAAGCTGTTTTCAGCGTTTTTGATCTTAACTAGGCTCCGTCCTACTATCTGACCGTTTTAAATTGACCTAGACGCGGAAAAATTTTTTCGTTCAACACTTGTAAAAATTTTAACAATATTTTTCTTCAAGAAAAACTAATTAAATTTTTATTTCAACATTTTCATCACAATCTACTTTGTTCTTAATTTTAATAGCTACTTACCTGCCTTACCTGTATTCTGGTGCGCGTTCCGCGTATTAGAGTCCTGTTTGGTAGTCGTAATTCCAGGTTTTCACTCATTTTTCAGTCGAAAAACACGTTTTTTGACAAAATTTCAAAATTTTTGTTCAGGAAAAATTTCAGTAACATCACAGATAGCTAGCTCGCGCGGAGACGCGTCTTTTGACACCTCGCACGTGCGCCTAGCCCATATAGAACATCAAAAACAAAACCATCCATTTTATTCAATAATCTACGAAATCCACCTTAGGTAGACAGCAATTACATCAAATCGTTATAACTTTGCATCCAGGTGACGCATTTTGAAGCTGTTTTCAGCGTTTTTGATCTTAACTAGGCTCCGTCCTACTATCTGACCGTTTTAAATTGACCTAGACGCGGAAAAATTTTTTCGTTCAACACTTGTAAAAATTTTAACAATATTTTTCTTCAAGAAAAACTAATTAAATTTTTATTTCAACATTTTCATCACAATCTACTTTGTTCTTAATTTTAATAGCTACTTACCTGCCTTACCTGTATTCTGGTGCGCGTTCCGCGTATTAGAGTCCTGTTTGGTAGTCGTAATTCCAGGTTTTCACTCATTTTTCAGTCGAAAAACACGTTTTTTGACAAAATTTCAAAATTTTTGTTCAGGAAAAATTTCAGTAACATCACAGATAGCTAGCTCGCGCGGAGACGCGTCTTTTGACACCTCGCACGTGCGCCTAGCCCATATAGAACATCAAAAACAAAACCATCCATTTTATTCAATAATCTACGAAATCCACCTTAGGTAGACAGCAATTACATCAAATCGTTATAACTTTGCATCCAGGTGACGCATTTTGAAGCTGTTTTCAGCGTTTTTGATCTTAACTAGGCTCCGTCCTACTATCTGACCGTTTTAAATTGACCTAGACGCGGAAAAATTTTTTCGTTCAACACTTGTAAAAATTTTAACAATATTTTTCTTCAAGAAAAACTAATTAAATTTTTATTTCAACATTTTCATCACAATCTACTTTGTTCTTAATTTTAATAGCTACTTACCTGCCTTACCTGTATTCTGGTGCGCGTTCCGCGTATTAGAGTCCTGTTTGGTAGTCGTAATTCCAGGTTTTCACTCATTTTTCAGTCGAAAAACACGTTTTTTGACAAAATTTCAAAATTTTTGTTCAGGAAAAATTTCAGTAACATCACAGATAGCTAGCTCGCGCGGAGACGCGTCTTTTGACACCTCGCACGTGCGCCTAGCCCATATAGAACATCAAAAACAAAACCATCCATTTTATTCAATAATCTACGAAATCCACCTTAGGTAGACAGCAATTACATCAAATCGTTATAACTTTGCATCCAGGTGACGCATTTTGAAGCTGTTTTCAGCGTTTTTGATCTTAACTAGGCTCCGTCCTACTATCTGACCGTTTTAAATTGACCTAGACGCGGAAAAATTTTTTCGTTCAACACTTGTAAAAATTTTAACAATATTTTTCTTCAAGAAAAACTAATTAAATTTTTATTTCAACATTTTCATCACAATCTACTTTGGTCTTAATTTTAATAGCTACTTACCTGCCTTACCTGTATTCTGGTGCGCGTTCCGCGTATTAGAGTCCTGTTTGGTAGTCGTAATTCCAGGTTTTCACTCATTTTTCAGTCGAAAAACACGTTTTTTGACAAAATTTCAAAATTTTTGTTCAGGAAAAATTTCAGTAACATCACAGATAGCTAGCTCGCGCGGAGACGCGTCTTTTGACACCTCGCACGTGCGCCTAGCCCATATAGAACATCAAAAACAAAACCATCCATTTTATTCAATAATCTACGAAATCCACCTTAGGTAGACAGCAATTACATCAAATCGTTATAACTTTGCATCCAGGTGACGCATTTTGAAGCTGTTTTCAGCGTTTTTGATCTTAACTAGGCTCCGTCCTACTATCTGACCGTTTTAAATTGACCTAGACGCGGAAAAATTTTTTCGTTCAACACTTGTAAAAATTTTAACAATATTTTTCTTCAAGAAAAACTAATTAAATTTTTATTTCAACATTTTCATCACAATCTACTTTGTTCTTAATTTTAATAGCTACTTACCTGCCTTACCTGTATTCTGGTGCGCGTTCCGCGTATTAGAGTCCTGTTTGGTAGTCGTAATTCCAGGTTTTCACTCATTTTTCAGTCGAAAAACACGTTTTTTGACAAAATTTCAAAATTTTTGTTCAGGAAAAATTTCAGTAACATCACAGATAGCTAGCTCGCGCGGAGACGCGTCTTTTGACACCTCGCACGTGCGCCTAGCCCATATAGAACATCAAAAACAAAACCATCCATTTTATTCAATAATCTACGAAATCCACCTTAGGTAGACAGCAATTACATCAAATCGTTATAACTTTGCATCCAGGTGACGCATTTTGAAGCTGTTTTCAGCGTTTTTGATCTTAACTAGGCTCCGTCCTACTATCTGACCGTTTTAAATTGACCTAGACGCGGAAAAATTTTTTCGTTCAACACTTGTAAAAATTTTAACAATATTTTTCTTCAAGAAAAACTAATTAAATTTTTATTTCAACATTTTCATCACAATCTACTTTGTTCTTAATTTTAATAGCTACTTACCTGCCTTACCTGTATTCTGGTGCGCGTTCCGCGTATTAGAGTCCTGTTTGGTAGTCGTAATTCCAGGTTTTCACTCATTTTTCAGTCGAAAAACACGTTTTTTGACAAAATTTCAAAATTTTTGTTCAGGAAAAATTTCAGTAACATCACAGATAGCTAGCTCGCGCGGAGACGCGTCTTTTGACACCTCGCACGTGCGCCTAGCCCATATAGAACATCAAAAACAAAACCATCCATTTTATTCAATAATCTACGAAATCCACCTTAGGTAGACAGCAATTACATCAAATCGTTATAACTTTGCATCCAGGTGACGCATTTTGAAGCTGTTTTCAGCGTTTTTGATCTTAACTAGGCTCCGTCCTACTATCTGACCGTTTTAAATTGACCTAGACGCGGAAAAATTTTTTCGTTCAACACTTGTAAAAATTTTAACAATATTTTTCTTCAAGAAAAACTAATTAAATTTTTATTTCAACATTTTCATCACAATCTACTTTGTTCTTAATTTTAATAGCTACTTACCTGCCTTACCTGTATTCTGGTGCGCGTTCCGCGTATTAGAGTCCTGTTTGGTAGTCGTAATTCCAGGTTTTCACTCATTTTTCAGTCGAAAAACACGTTTTTTGACAAAATTTCAAAATTTTTGTTCAGGAAAAATTTCAGTAACATCACAGATAGCTAGCTCGCGCGGAGACGCGTCTTTTGACACCTCGCACGTGCGCCTAGCCCATATAGAACATCAAAAACAAAACCATCCATTTTATTCAATAATCTACGAAATCCACCTTAGGTAGACAGCAATTACATCAAATCGTTATAACTTTGCATCCAGGTGACGCATTTTGAAGCTGTTTTCAGCGTTTTTGATCTTAACTAGGCTCCGTCCTACTATCTGACCGTTTTAAATTGACCTAGACGCGGAAAAATTTTTTCGTTCAACACTTGTAAAAATTTTAACAATATTTTTCTTCAAGAAAAACTAATTAAATTTTTATTTCAACATTTTCATCACAATCTACTTTGTTCTTAATTTTAATAGCTACTTACCTGCCTTACCTGTATTCTGGTGCGCGTTCCGCGTATTAGAGTCCTGTTTGGTAGTCGTAATTCCAGGTTTTCACTCATTTTTCAGTCGAAAAACACGTTTTTTGACAAAATTTCAAAATTTTTGTTCAGGAAAAATTTCAGTAACATCACAGATAGCTAGCTCGCGCGGAGACGCGTCTTTTGACACCTCGCACGTGCGCCTAGCCCATATAGAACATCAAAAACAAAACCATCCATTTTATTCAATAATCTACGAAATCCACCTTAGGTAGACAGCAATTACATCAAATCGTTATAACTTTGCATCCAGGTGACGCATTTTGAAGCTGTTTTCAGCGTTTTTGATCTTAACTAGGCTCCGTCCTACTATCTGACCGTTTTAAATTGACCTAGACGCGGAAAAATTTTTTCGTTCAACACTTGTAAAAATTTTAACAATATTTTTCTTCAAGAAAAACTAATTAAATTTTTATTTCAACATTTTCATCACAATCTACTTTGTTCTTAATTTTAATAGCTACTTACCTGCCTTACCTGTATTCTGGTGCGCGTTCCGCGTATTAGAGTCCTGTTTGGTAGTCGTAATTCCAGGTTTTCACTCATTTTTCAGTCGAAAAACACGTTTTTTGACAAAATTTCAAAATTTTTGTTCAGGAAAAATTTCAGTAACATCACAGATAGCTAGCTCGCGCGGAGACGCGTCTTTTGACACCTCGCACGTGCGCCTAGCCCATATAGAACATCAAAAACAAAACCATCCATTTTATTCAATAATCTACGAAATCCACCTTAGGTAGACAGCAATTACATCAAATCGTTATAACTTTGCATCCAGGTGACGCATTTTGAAGCTGTTTTCAGCGTTTTTGATCTTAACTAGGCTCCGTCCTACTATCTGACCGTTTTAAATTGACCTAGACGCGGAAAAATTTTTTCGTTCAACACTTGTAAAAATTTTAACAATATTTTTCTTCAAGAAAAACTAATTAAATTTTTATTTCAACATTTTCATCACAATCTACTTTGTTCTTAATTTTAATAGCTACTTACCTGCCTTACCTGTATTCTGGTGCGCGTTCCGCGTATTAGAGTCCTGTTTGGTAGTCGTAATTCCAGGTTTTCACTCATTTTTCAGTCGAAAAACACGTTTTTTGACAAAATTTCAAAATTTTTGTTCAGGAAAAATTTCAGTAACATCACAGATAGCTAGCTCGCGCGGAGACGCGTCTTTTGACACCTCGCACGTGCGCCTAGCCCATATAGAACATCAAAAACAAAACCATCCATTTTATTCAATAATCTACGAAATCCACCTTAGGTAGACAGCAATTACATCAAATCGTTATAACTTTGCATCCAGGTGACGCATTTTGAAGCTGTTTTCAGCGTTTTTGATCTTAACTAGGCTCCGTCCTACTATCTGACCGTTTTAAATTGACCTAGACGCGGAAAAATTTTTTCGTTCAACACTTGTAAAAATTTTAACAATATTTTTCTTCAAGAAAAACTAATTAAATTTTTATTTCAACATTTTCATCACAATCTACTTTGTTCTTAATTTTAATAGCTACTTACCTGCCTTACCTGTATTCTGGTGCGCGTTCCGCGTATTAGAGTCCTGTTTGGTAGTCGTAATTCCAGGTTTTCACTCATTTTTCAGTCGAAAAACACGTTTTTTGACAAAATTTCAAAATTTTTGTTCAGGAAAAATTTCAGTAACATCACAGATAGCTAGCTCGCGCGGAGACGCGTCTTTTGACACCTCGCACGTGCGCCTAGCCCATATAGAACATCAAAAACAAAACCATCCATTTTATTCAATAATCTACGAAATCCACCTTAGGTAGACAGCAATTACATCAAATCGTTATAACTTTGCATCCAGGTGACGCATTTTGAAGCTGTTTTCAGCGTTTTTGATCTTAACTAGGCTCCGTCCTACTATCTGACCGTTTTAAATTGACCTAGACGCGGAAAAATTTTTTCGTTCAACACTTGTAAAAATTTTAACAATATTTTTCTTCAAGAAAAACTAATTAAATTTTTATTTCAACATTTTCATCACAATCTACTTTGTTCTTAATTTTAATAGCTACTTACCTGCCTTACCTGTATTCTGGTGCGCGTTCCGCGTATTAGAGTCCTGTTTGGTAGTCGTAATTCCAGGTTTTCACTCATTTTTCAGTCGAAAAACACGTTTTTTGACAAAATTTCAAAATTTTTGTTCAGGAAAAATTTCAGTAACATCACAGATAGCTAGCTCGCGCGGAGACGCGTCTTTTGACACCTCGCACGTGCGCCTAGCCCATATAGAACATCAAAAACAAAACCATCCATTTTATTCAATAATCTACGAAATCCACCTTAGGTAGACAGCAATTACATCAAATCGTTATAACTTTGCATCCAGGTGACGCATTTTGAAGCTGTTTTCAGCGTTTTTGATCTTAACTAGGCTCCGTCCTACTATCTGACCGTTTTAAATTGACCTAGACGCGGAAAAATTTTTTCGTTCAACACTTGTAAAAATTTTAACAATATTTTTCTTCAAGAAAAACTAATTAAATTTTTATTTCAACATTTTCATCACAATCTACTTTGTTCTTAATTTTAATAGCTACTTACCTGCCTTACCTGTATTCTGGTGCGCGTTCCGCGTATTAGAGTCCTGTTTGGTAGTCGTAATTCCAGGTTTTCACTCATTTTTCAGTCGAAAAACACGTTTTTTGACAAAATTTCAAAATTTTTGTTCAGGAAAAATTTCAGTAACATCACAGATAGCTAGCTCGCGCGGAGACGCGTCTTTTGACACCTCGCACGTGCGCCTAGCCCATATAGAACATCAAAAACAAAACCATCCATTTTATTCAATAATCTACGAAATCCACCTTAGGTAGACAGCAATTACATCAAATCGTTATAACTTTGCATCCAGGTGACGCATTTTGAAGCTGTTTTCAGCGTTTTTGATCTTAACTAGGCTCCGTCCTACTATCTGACCGTTTTAAATTGACCTAGACGCGGAAAAATTTTTTCGTTCAACACTTGTAAAAATTTTAACAATATTTTTCTTCAAGAAAAACTAATTAAATTTTTATTTCAACATTTTCATCACAATCTACTTTGTTCTTAATTTTAATAGCTACTTACCTGCCTTACCTGTATTCTGGTGCGCGTTCCGCGTATTAGAGTCCTGTTTGGTAGTCGTAATTCCAGGTTTTCACTCATTTTTCAGTCGAAAAACACGTTTTTTGACAAAATTTCAAAATTTTTGTTCAGGAAAAATTTCAGTAACATCACAGATAGCTAGCTCGCGCGGAGACGCGTCTTTTGACACCTCGCACGTGCGCCTAGCCCATATAGAACATCAAAAACAAAACCATCCATTTTATTCAATAATCTACGAAATCCACCTTAGGTAGACAGCAATTACATCAAATCGTTATAACTTTGCATCCAGGTGACGCATTTTGAAGCTGTTTTCAGCGTTTTTGATCTTAACTAGGCTCCGTCCTACTATCTGACCGTTTTAAATTGACCTAGACGCGGAAAAATTTTTTCGTTCAACACTTGTAAAAATTTTAACAATATTTTTCTTCAAGAAAAACTAATTAAATTTTTATTTCAACATTTTCATCACAATCTACTTTGTTCTTAATTTTAATAGCTACTTACCTGCCTTACCTGTATTCTGGTGCGCGTTCCGCGTATTAGAGTCCTGTTTGGTAGTCGTAATTCCAGGTTTTCACTCATTTTTCAGTCGAAAAACACGTTTTTTGACAAAATTTCAAAATTTTTGTTCAGGAAAAATTTCAGTAACATCACAGATAGCTAGCTCGCGCGGAGACGCGTCTTTTGACACCTCGCACGTGCGCCTAGCCCATATAGAACATCAAAAACAAAACCATCCATTTTATTCAATAATCTACGAAATCCACCTTAGGTAGACAGCAATTACATCAAATCGTTATAACTTTGCATCCAGGTGACGCATTTTGAAGCTGTTTTCAGCGTTTTTGATCTTAACTAGGCTCCGTCCTACTATCTGACCGTTTTAAATTGACCTAGACGCGGAAAAATTTTTTCGTTCAACACTTGTAAAAATTTTAACAATATTTTTCTTCAAGAAAAACTAATTAAATTTTTATTTCAACATTTTCATCACAATCTACTTTGTTCTTAATTTTAATAGCTACTTACCTGCCTTACCTGTATTCTGGTGCGCGTTCCGCGTATTAGAGTCCTGTTTGGTAGTCGTAATTCCAGGTTTTCACTCATTTTTCAGTCGAAAAACACGTTTTTTGACAAAATTTCAAAATTTTTGTTCAGGAAAAATTTCAGTAACATCACAGATAGCTAGCTCGCGCGGAGACGCGTCTTTTGACACCTCGCACGTGCGCCTAGCCCATATAGAACATCAAAAACAAAACCATCCATTTTATTCAATAATCTACGAAATCCACCTTAGGTAGACAGCAATTACATCAAATCGTTATAACTTTGCATCCAGGTGACGCATTTTGAAGCTGTTTTCAGCGTTTTTGATCTTAACTAGGCTCCGTCCTACTATCTGACCGTTTTAAATTGACCTAGACGCGGAAAAATTTTTTCGTTCAACACTTGTAAAAATTTTAACAATATTTTTCTTCAAGAAAAACTAATTAAATTTTTATTTCAACATTTTCATCACAATCTACTTTGTTCTTAATTTTAATAGCTACTTACCTGCCTTACCTGTATTCTGGTGCGCGTTCCGCGTATTAGAGTCCTGTTTGGTAGTCGTAATTCCAGGTTTTCACTCATTTTTCAGTCGAAAAACACGTTTTTTGACAAAATTTCAAAATTTTTGTTCAGGAAAAATTTCAGTAACATCACAGATAGCTAGCTCGCGCGGAGACGCGTCTTTTGACACCTCGCACGTGCGCCTAGCCCATATAGAACATCAAAAACAAAACCATCCATTTTATTCAATAATCTACGAAATCCACCTTAGGTAGACAGCAATTACATCAAATCGTTATAACTTTGCATCCAGGTGACGCATTTTGAAGCTGTTTTCAGCGTTTTTGATCTTAACTAGGCTCCGTCCTACTATCTGACCGTTTTAAATTGACCTAGACGCGGAAAAATTTTTTCGTTCAACACTTGTAAAAATTTTAACAATATTTTTCTTCAAGAAAAACTAATTAAATTTTTATTTCAACATTTTCATCACAATCTACTTTGTTCTTAATTTTAATAGCTACTTACCTGCCTTACCTGTATTCTGGTGCGCGTTCCGCGTATTAGAGTCCTGTTTGGTAGTCGTAATTCCAGGTTTTCACTCATTTTTCAGTCGAAAAACACGTTTTTTGACAAAATTTCAAAATTTTTGTTCAGGAAAAATTTCAGTAACATCACAGATAGCTAGCTCGCGCGGAGACGCGTCTTTTGACACCTCGCACGTGCGCCTAGCCCATATAGAACATCAAAAACAAAACCATCCATTTTATTCAATAATCTACGAAATCCACCTTAGGTAGACAGCAATTACATCAAATCGTTATAACTTTGCATCCAGGTGACGCATTTTGAAGCTGTTTTCAGCGTTTTTGATCTTAACTAGGCTCCGTCCTACTATCTGACCGTTTTAAATTGACCTAGACGCGGAAAATTTTTTTCGTTCAACACTTGTAAAAATTTTAACAATATTTTTCTTCAAGAAAAACTAATTAAATTTTTATTTCAACATTTTCATCACAATCTACTTTGTTCTTAATTTTAATAGCTACTTACCTGCCTTACCTGTATTCTGGTGCGCGTTCCGCGTATTAGAGTCCTGTTTGGTAGTCGTAATTCCAGGTTTTCACTCATTTTTCAGTCGAAAAACACGTTTTTTGACAAAATTTCAAAATTTTTGTTCAGGAAAAATTTCAGTAACATCACAGATAGCTAGCTCGCGCGGAGACGCGTCTTTTGACACCTCGCACGTGCGCCTAGCCCATATAGAACATCAAAAACAAAACCATCCATTTTATTCAATAATCTACGAAATCCACCTTAGGTAGACAGCAATTACATCAAATCGTTATAACTTTGCATCCAGGTGACGCATTTTGAAGCTGTTTTCAGCGTTTTTGATCTTAACTAGGCTCCGTCCTACTATCTGACCGTTTTAAATTGACCTAGACGCGGAAAAATTTTTTCGTTCAACACTTGTAAAAATTTTAACAATATTTTTCTTCAAGAAAAACTAATTAAATTTTTATTTCAACATTTTCATCACAATCTACTTTGTTCTTAATTTTAATAGCTACTTACCTGCCTTACCTGTATTCTGGTGCGCGTTCCGCGTATTACAGTCCTGTTTGGTAGTCGTAATTCCAGGTTTTCACTCATTTTTCAGTCGAAAAACACGTTTTTTGACAAAATTTCAAAATTTTTGTTCAGGAAAAATTTCAGTAACATCACAGATAGCTAGCTCGCGCGGAGACGCGTCTTTTGACACCTCGCACGTGCGCCTAGCCCATATAGAACATCAAAAACAAAACCATCCATTTTATTCAATAATCTACGAAATCCACCTTAGGTAGACAGCAATTACATCAAATCGTTATAACTTTGCATCCAGGTGACGCATTTTGAAGCTGTTTTCAGCGTTTTTGATCTTAACTAGGCTCCGTCCTACTATCTGACCGTTTTAAATTGACCTAGACGCGGAAAAATTTTTTCGTTCAACACTTGTAAAAATTTTAACAATATTTTTCTTCAAGAAAAACTAATTAAATTTTTATTTCAACATTTTCATCACAATCTACTTTGTTCTTAATTTTAATAGCTACTTACCTGCCTTACCTGTATTCTGGTGCGCGTTCCGCGTATTAGAGTCCTGTTTGGTAGTCGTAATTCCAGGTTTTCACTCATTTTTCAGTCGAAAAACACGTTTTTTGACAAAATTTCAAAATTTTTGTTCAGGAAAAATTTCAGTAACATCACAGATAGCTAGCTCGCGCGGAGACGCGTCTTTTGACACCTCGCACGTGCGCCTAGCCCATATAGAACATCAAAAACAAAACCATCCATTTTATTCAATAATCTACGAAATCCACCTTAGGTAGACAGCAATTACATCAAATCGTTATAACTTTGCATCCAGGTGACGCATTTTGAAGCTGTTTTCAGCGTTTTTGATCTTAACTAGGCTCCGTCCTACTATCTGACCGTTTTAAATTGACCTAGACGCGGAAAAATTTTTTCGTTCAACACTTGTAAAAATTTTAACAATATTTTTCTTCAAGAAAAACTAATTAAATTTTTATTTCAACATTTTCATCACAATCTACTTTGTTCTTAATTTTAATAGCTACTTACCTGCCTTACCTGTATTCTGGTGCGCGTTCCGCGTATTAGAGTCCTGTTTGGTAGTCGTAATTCCAGGTTTTCACTCATTTTTCAGTCGAAAAACACGTTTTTTGACAAAATTTCAAAATTTTTGTTCAGGAAAAATTTCAGTAACATCACAGATAGCTAGCTCGCGCGGAGACGCGTCTTTTGACACCTCGCACGTGCGCCTAGCCCATATAGAACATCAAAAACAAAACCATCCATTTTATTCAATAATCTACGAAATCCACCTTAGGTAGACAGCAATTACATCAAATCGTTATAACTTTGCATCCAGGTGACGCATTTTGAAGCTGTTTTCAGCGTTTTTGATCTTAACTAGGCTCCGTCCTACTATCTGACCGTTTTAAATTGACCTAGACGCGGAAAAATTTTTTCGTTCAACACTTGTAAAAATTTTAACAATATTTTTCTTCAAGAAAAACTAATTAAATTTTTATTTCAACATTTTCATCACAATCTACTTTGTTCTTAATTTTAATAGCTACTTACCTGCCTTACCTGTATTCTGGTGCGCGTTCCGCGTATTAGAGTCCTGTTTGGTAGTCGTAATTCCAGGTTTTCACTCATTTTTCAGTCGAAAAACACGTTTTTTGACAAAATTTCAAAATTTTTGTTCAGGAAAAATTTCAGTAACATCACAGATAGCTAGCTCGCGCGGAGACGCGTCTTTTGACACCTCGCACGTGCGCCTAGCCCATATAGAACATCAAAAACAAAACCATCCATTTTATTCAATAATCTACGAAATCCACCTTAGTAGACATGGGTAGTTCGCGAACGATTGAAGGAAATGAACTACTTCATTTCGCAAAATAAACTTATCACTCATTCAGTAGTCATTCAAATGTGTCTCTACTTCATTTAGTTCAGTATTTCTTTTAGTTCACATCAACTGTGCGCTGCGTCAGGCGACGACACCCTCACACGCAACACTCGTACACGTTCGTGTCACTTCACCATACCCGTCTAATTATAGTACTCTGCCTCACCAGCTGGTCGGGTGACGTTCGGTCTGACGAGAGACGGCTTCTATCTAAGGGTGGTAATAATAATCTGTCACAGCGCTTACATCAGTAATAAAACACTACTAAATGAAAGTAGTTTTCATATTTCTTGGTTGACAGTCCTAAAGCCTGTATAAAGTATGAAGGAAAATAGAGATAATCAAATCAAGTCAAGTGTATCATTCATCGTAACATAGCAATCAGGATACGGACTACTCGGGACTAGTTCTGATTTGCTGAACTAAATGAAGTACTGAACTAAATGAGTGGACTACTTCGTTGATCAAAAAGATATACTTCATTCATTTCTTTTCACTGACACATTTTGCGCATGCCTACACCTTAGGTAGACAGCAATTACATCAAATCGTTATAACTTTGCATCCAGGTGACGCATTTTGAAGCTGTTTTCAGCGTTTTTGATCTTAACTAGGCTCCGTCCTACTATCTGACCGTTTTAAATTGACCTAGACGCGGAAAAATTTTTTCGTTCAACACTTGTAAAAATTTTAACAATATTTTTCTTCAAGAAAAACTAATTAAATTTTTATTTCAACATTTTCATCACAATCTACTTTGTTCTTAATTTTAATAGCTACTTACCTGCCTTACCTGTATTCTGGTGCGCGTTCCGCGTATTAGAGTCCTGTTTGGTAGTCGTAATTCCAGGTTTTCACTCATTTTTCAGTCGAAAAACACGTTTTTTGACAAAATTTCAAAATTTTTGTTCAGGAAAAATTTCAGTAACATCACAGATAGCTAGCTCGCGCGGAGACGCGTCTTTTGACACCTCGCACGTGCGCCTAGCCCATATAGAACATCAAAAACAAAACCATCCATTTTATTCAATAATCTACGAAATCCACCTTAGGTAGACAGCAATTACATCAAATCGTTATAACTTTGCATCCAGGTGACGCATTTTGAAGCTGTTTTCAGCGTTTTTGATCTTAACTAGGCTCCGTCCTACTATCTGACCGTTTTAAATTGACCTAGACGCGGAAAAATTTTTTCGTTCAACACTTGTAAAAATTTTAACAATATTTTTCTTCAAGAAAAACTAATTAAATTTTTATTTCAACATTTTCATCACAATCTACTTTGTTCTTAATTTTAATAGCTACTTACCTGCCTTACCTGTATTCTGGTGCGCGTTCCGCGTATTAGAGTCCTGTTTGGTAGTCGTAATTCCAGGTTTTCACTCATTTTTCAGTCGAAAAACACGTTTTTTGACAAAATTTCAAAATTTTTGTTCAGGAAAAATTTCAGTAACATCACAGATAGCTAGCTCGCGCGGAGACGCGTCTTTTGACACCTCGCACGTGCGCCTAGCCCATATAGAACATCAAAAACAAAACCATCCATTTTATTCAATAATCTACGAAATCCACCTTAGGTAGACAGCAATTACATCAAATCGTTATAACTTTGCATCCAGGTGACGCATTTTGAAGCTGTTTTCAGCGTTTTTGATCTTAACTAGGCTCCGTCCTACTATCTGACCGTTTTAAATTGACCTAGACGCGGAAAAATTTTTTCGTTCAACACT
The DNA here is from genome assembly GCA_963555695.1 of Dasypolia templi. Taxonomy (NCBI): domain Eukaryota; kingdom Metazoa; phylum Arthropoda; class Insecta; order Lepidoptera; family Noctuidae; genus Dasypolia; species Dasypolia templi. The sequence continues at coordinate 120,540 of CAUVWP010000036.1, read as the reverse complement.
TGTAAAAATTTTAACAATATTTTTCTTCAAGAAAAACTAATTAAATTTTTATTTCAACATTTTCATCACAATCTACTTTGTTCTTAATTTTAATAGCTACTTACCTGCCTTACCTGTATTCTGGTGCGCGTTCCGCGTATTAGAGTCCTGTTTGGTAGTCGTAATTCCAGGTTTTCACTCATTTTTCAGTCGAAAAACACGTTTTTTGACAAAATTTCAAAATTTTTGTTCAGGAAAAATTTCAGTAACATCACAGATAGCTAGCTCGCGCGGAGACGCGTCTTTTGACACCTCGCACGTGCGCCTAGCCCATATAGAACATCAAAAACAAAACCATCCATTTTATTCAATAATCTACGAAATCCACCTTAGGTAGACAGCAATTACATCAAATCGTTATAACTTTGCATCCAGGTGACGCATTTTGAAGCTGTTTTCAGCGTTTTTGATCTTAACTAGGCTCCGTCCTACTATCTGACCGTTTTAAATTGACCTAGACGCGGAAAAATTTTTTCGTTCAACACTTGTAAAAATTTTAACAATATTTTTCTTCAAGAAAAACTAATTAAATTTTTATTTCAACATTTTCATCACAATCTACTTTGTTCTTAATTTTAATAGCTACTTACCTGCCTTACCTGTATTCTGGTGCGCGTTCCGCGTATTAGAGTCCTGTTTGGTAGTCGTAATTCCAGGTTTTCACTCATTTTTCAGTCGAAAAACACGTTTTTTGACAAAATTTCAAAATTTTTGTTCAGGAAAAATTTCAGTAACATCACAGATAGCTAGCTCGCGCGGAGACGCGTCTTTTGACACCTCGCACGTGCGCCTAGCCCATATAGAACATCAAAAACAAAACCATCCATTTTATTCAATAATCTACGAAATCCACCTTAGGTAGACAGCAATTACATCAAATCGTTATAACTTTGCATCCAGGTGACGCATTTTGAAGCTGTTTTCAGCGTTTTTGATCTTAACTAGGCTCCGTCCTACTATCTGACCGTTTTAAATTGACCTAGACGCGGAAAAATTTTTTCGTTCAACACTTGTAAAAATTTTAACAATATTTTTCTTCAAGAAAAACTAATTAAATTTTTATTTCAACATTTTCATCACAATCTACTTTGTTCTTAATTTTAATAGCTACTTACCTGCCTTACCTGTATTCTGGTGCGCGTTCCGCGTATTAGAGTCCTGTTTGGTAGTCGTAATTCCAGGTTTTCACTCATTTTTCAGTCGAAAAACACGTTTTTTGACAAAATTTCAAAATTTTTGTTCAGGAAAAATTTCAGTAACATCACAGATAGCTAGCTCGCGCGGAGACGCGTCTTTTGACACCTCGCACGTGCGCCTAGCCCATATAGAACATCAAAAACAAAACCATCCATTTTATTCAATAATCTACGAAATCCACCTTAGGTAGACAGCAATTACATCAAATCGTTATAACTTTGCATCCAGGTGACGCATTTTGAAGCTGTTTTCAGCGTTTTTGATCTTAACTAGGCTCCGTCCTACTATCTGACCGTTTTAAATTGACCTAGACGCGGAAAAATTTTTTCGTTCAACACTTGTAAAAATTTTAACAATATTTTTCTTCAAGAAAAACTAATTAAATTTTTATTTCAACATTTTCATCACAATCTACTTTGTTCTTAATTTTAATAGCTACTTACCTGCCTTACCTGTATTCTGGTGCGCGTTCCGCGTATTAGAGTCCTGTTTGGTAGTCGTAATTCCAGGTTTTCACTCATTTTTCAGTCGAAAAACACGTTTTTTGACAAAATTTCAAAATTTTTGTTCAGGAAAAATTTCAGTAACATCACAGATAGCTAGCTCGCGCGGAGACGCGTCTTTTGACACCTCGCACGTGCGCCTAGCCCATATAGAACATCAAAAACAAAACCATCCATTTTATTCAATAATCTACGAAATCCACCTTAGGTAGACAGCAATTACATCAAATCGTTATAACTTTGCATCCAGGTGACGCATTTTGAAGCTGTTTTCAGCGTTTTTGATCTTAACTAGGCTCCGTCCTACTATCTGACCGTTTTAAATTGACCTAGACGCGGAAAAATTTTTTCGTTCAACACTTGTAAAAATTTTAACAATATTTTTCTTCAAGAAAAACTAATTAAATTTTTATTTCAACATTTTCATCACAATCTACTTTGTTCTTAATTTTAATAGCTACTTACCTGCCTTACCTGTATTCTGGTGCGCGTTCCGCGTATTAGAGTCCTGTTTGGTAGTCGTAATTCCAGGTTTTCACTCATTTTTCAGTCGAAAAACACGTTTTTTGACAAAATTTCAAAATTTTTGTTCAGGAAAAATTTCAGTAACATCACAGATAGCTAGCTCGCGCGGAGACGCGTCTTTTGACACCTCGCACGTGCGCCTAGCCCATATAGAACATCAAAAACAAAACCATCCATTTTATTCAATAATCTACGAAATCCACCTTAGGTAGACAGCAATTACATCAAATCGTTATAACTTTGCATCCAGGTGACGCATTTTGAAGCTGTTTTCAGCGTTTTTGATCTTAACTAGGCTCCGTCCTACTATCTGACCGTTTTAAATTGACCTAGACGCGGAAAAATTTTTTCGTTCAACACTTGTAAAAATTTTAACAATATTTTTCTTCAAGAAAAACTAATTAAATTTTTATTTCAACATTTTCATCACAATCTACTTTGTTCTTAATTTTAATAGCTACTTACCTGCCTTACCTGTATTCTGGTGCGCGTTCCGCGTATTAGAGTCCTGTTTGGTAGTCGTAATTCCAGGTTTTCACTCATTTTTCAGTCGAAAAACACGTTTTTTGACAAAATTTCAAAATTTTTGTTCAGGAAAAATTTCAGTAACATCACAGATAGCTAGCTCGCGCGGAGACGCGTCTTTTGACACCTCGCACGTGCGCCTAGCCCATATAGAACATCAAAAACAAAACCATCCATTTTATTCAATAATCTACGAAATCCACCTTAGGTAGACAGCAATTACATCAAATCGTTATAACTTTGCATCCAGGTGACGCATTTTGAAGCTGTTTTCAGCGTTTTTGATCTTAACTAGGCTCCGTCCTACTATCTGACCGTTTTAAATTGACCTAGACGCGGAAAAATTTTTTCGTTCAACACTTGTAAAAATTTTAACAATATTTTTCTTCAAGAAAAACTAATTAAATTTTTATTTCAACATTTTCATCACAATCTACTTTGTTCTTAATTTTAATAGCTACTTACCTGCCTTACCTGTATTCTGGTGCGCGTTCCGCGTATTAGAGTCCTGTTTGGTAGTCGTAATTCCAGGTTTTCACTCATTTTTCAGTCGAAAAACACGTTTTTTGACAAAATTTCAAAATTTTTGTTCAGGAAAAATTTCAGTAACATCACAGATAGCTAGCTCGCGTGGAGACGCGTCTTTTGACACCTCGCACGTGCGCCTAGCCCATATAGAACATCAAAAACAAAACCATCCATTTTATTCAATAATCTACGAAATCCACCTTAGGTAGACAGCAATTACATCAAATCGTTATAACTTTGCATCCAGGTGACGCATTTTGAAGCTGTTTTCAGCGTTTTTGATCTTAACTAGGCTCCGTCCTACTATCTGACCGTTTTAAATTGACCTAGACGCGGAAAAATTTTTTCGTTCAACACTTGTAAAAATTTTAACAATATTTTTCTTCAAGAAAAACTAATTAAATTTTTATTTCAACATTTTCATCACAATCTACTTTGTTCTTAATTTTAATAGCTACTTACCTGCCTTACCTGTATTCTGGTGCGCGTTCCGCGTATTAGAGTCCTGTTTGGTAGTCGTAATTCCAGGTTTTCACTCATTTTTCAGTCGAAAAACACGTTTTTTGACAAAATTTCAAAATTTTTGTTCAGGAAAAATTTCAGTAACATCACAGATAGCTAGCTCGCGCGGAGACGCGTCTTTTGACACCTCGCACGTGCGCCTAGCCCATATAGAACATCAAAAACAAAACCATCCATTTTATTCAATAATCTACGAAATCCACCTTAGGTAGACAGCAATTACATCAAATCGTTATAACTTTGCATCCAGGTGACGCATTTTGAAGCTGTTTTCAGCGTTTTTGATCTTAACTAGGCTCCGTCCTACTATCTGACCGTTTTAAATTGACCTAGACGCGGAAAAATTTTTTCGTTCAACACTTGTAAAAATTTTAACAATATTTTTCTTCAAGAAAAACTAATTAAATTTTTATTTCAACATTTTCATCACAATCTACTTTGTTCTTAATTTTAATAGCTACTTACCTGCCTTACCTGTATTCTGGTGCGCGTTCCGCGTATTAGAGTCCTGTTTGGTAGTCGTAATTCCAGGTTTTCACTCATTTTTCAGTCGAAAAACACGTTTTTTGACAAAATTTCAAAATTTTTGTTCAGGAAAAATTTCAGTAACATCACAGATAGCTAGCTCGCGCGGAGACGCGTCTTTTGACACCTCGCACGTGCGCCTAGCCCATATAGAACATCAAAAACAAAACCATCCATTTTATTCAATAATCTACGAAATCCACCTTAGGTAGACAGCAATTACATCAAATCGTTATAACTTTGCATCCAGGTGACGCATTTTGAAGCTGTTTTCAGCGTTTTTGATCTTAACTAGGCTCCGTCCTACTATCTGACCGTTTTAAATTGACCTAGACGCGGAAAAATTTTTTCGTTCAACACTTGTAAAAATTTTAACAATATTTTTCTTCAAGAAAAACTAATTAAATTTTTATTTCAACATTTTCATCACAATCTACTTTGTTCTTAATTTTAATAGCTACTTACCTGCCTTACCTGTATTCTGGTGCGCGTTCCGCGTATTAGAGTCCTGTTTGGTAGTCGTAATTCCAGGTTTTCACTCATTTTTCAGTCGAAAAACACGTTTTTTGACAAAATTTCAAAATTTTTGTTCAGGAAAAATTTCAGTAACATCACAGATAGCTAGCTCGCGCGGAGACGCGTCTTTTGACACCTCGCACGTGCGCCTAGCCCATATAGAACATCAAAAACAAAACCATCCATTTTATTCAATAATCTACGAAATCCACCTTAGGTAGACAGCAATTACATCAAATCGTTATAACTTTGCATCCAGGTGACGCATTTTGAAGCTGTTTTCAGCGTTTTTGATCTTAACTAGGCTCCGTCCTACTATCTGACCGTTTTAAATTGACCTAGACGCGGAAAAATTTTTTCGTTCAACACTTGTAAAAATTTTAACAATATTTTTCTTCAAGAAAAACTAATTAAATTTTTATTTCAACATTTTCATCACAATCTACTTTGTTCTTAATTTTAATAGCTACTTACCTGCCTTACCTGTATTCTGGTGCGCGTTCCGCGTATTAGAGTCCTGTTTGGTAGTCGTAATTCCAGCTTTTCACTCATTTTTCAGTCGAAAAACACGTTTTTTGACAAAATTTCAAAATTTTTGTTCAGGAAAAATTTCAGTAACATCACAGATAGCTAGCTCGCGCGGAGACGCGTCTTTTGACACCTCGCACGTGCGCCTAGCCCATATAGAACATCAAAAACAAAACCATCCATTTTATTCAATAATCTACGAAATCCACCTTAGGTAGACAGCAATTACATCAAATCGTTATAACTTTGCATCCAGGTGACGCATTTTGAAGCTGTTTTCAGCGTTTTTGATCTTAACTAGGCTCCGTCCTACTATCTGACCGTTTTAAATTGACCTAGACGCGGAAAAATTTTTTCGTTCAACACTTGTAAAAATTTTAACAATATTTTTCTTCAAGAAAAACTAATTAAATTTTTATTTCAACATTTTCATCACAATCTACTTTGTTCTTAATTTTAATAGCTACTTACCTGCCTTACCTGTATTCTGGTGCGCGTTCCGCGTATTAGAGTCCTGTTTGGTAGTCGTAATTCCAGGTTTTCACTCATTTTTCAGTCGAAAAACACGTTTTTTGACAAAATTTCAAAATTTTTGTTCAGGAAAAATTTCAGTAACATCACAGATAGCTAGCTCGCGCGGAGACGCGTCTTTTGACACCTCGCACGTGCGCCTAGCCCATATAGAACATCAAAAACAAAACCATCCATTTTATTCAATAATCTACGAAATCCACCTTAGGTAGACAGCAATTACATCAAATCGTTATAACTTTGCATCCAGGTGACGCATTTTGAAGCTGTTTTCAGCGTTTTTGATCTTAACTAGGCTCCGTCCTACTATCTGACCGTTTTAAATTGACCTAGACGCGGAAAAATTTTTTCGTTCAACACTTGTAAAAATTTTAACAATATTTTTCTTCAAGAAAAACTAATTAAATTTTTATTTCAACATTTTCATCACAATCTACTTTGTTCTTAATTTTAATAGCTACTTACCTGCCTTACCTGTATTCTGGTGCGCGTTCCGCGTATTAGAGTCCTGTTTGGTAGTCGTAATTCCAGGTTTTCACTCATTTTTCAGTCGAAAAACACGTTTTTTGACAAAATTTCAAAATTTTTGTTCAGGAAAAATTTCAGTAACATCACAGATAGCTAGCTCGCGCGGAGACGCGTCTTTTGACACCTCGCACGTGCGCCTAGCCCATATAGAACATCAAAAACAAAACCATCCATTTTATTCAATAATCTACGAAATCCACCTTAGGTAGACAGCAATTACATCAAATCGTTATAACTTTGCATCCAGGTGACGCATTTTGAAGCTGTTTTCAGCGTTTTTGATCTTAACTAGGCTCCGTCCTACTATCTGACCGTTTTAAATTGACCTAGACGCGGAAAAATTTTTTCGTTCAACACTTGTAAAAATTTTAACAATATTTTTCTTCAAGAAAAACTAATTAAATTTTTATTTCAACATTTTCATCACAATCTACTTTGTTCTTAATTTTAATAGCTACTTACCTGCCTTACCTGTATTCTGGTGCGCGTTCCGCGTATTAGAGTCCTGTTTGGTAGTCGTAATTCCAGGTTTTCACTCATTTTTCAGTCGAAAAACACGTTTTTTGACAAAATTTCAAAATTTTTGTTCAGGAAAAATTTCAGTAACATCACAGATAGCTAGCTCGCGCGGAGACGCGTCTTTTGACACCTCGCACGTGCGCCTAGCCCATATAGAACATCAAAAACAAAACCATCCATTTTATTCAATAATCTACGAAATCCACCTTAGGTAGACAGCAATTACATCAAATCGTTATAACTTTGCATCCAGGTGACGCATTTTGAAGCTGTTTTCAGCGTTTTTGATCTTAACTAGGCTCCGTCCTACTATCTGACCGTTTTAAATTGACCTAGACGCGGAAAAATTTTTTCGTTCAACACTTGTAAAAATTTTAACAATATTTTTCTTCAAGAAAAACTAATTAAATTTTTATTTCAACATTTTCATCACAATCTACTTTGTTCTTAATTTTAATAGCTACTTACCTGCCTTACCTGTATTCTGGTGCGCGTTCCGCGTATTAGAGTCCTGTTTGGTAGTCGTAATTCCAGGTTTTCACTCATTTTTCAGTCGAAAAACACGTTTTTTGACAAAATTTCAAAATTTTTGTTCAGGAAAAATTTCAGTAACATCACAGATAGCTAGCTCGCGCGGAGACGCGTCTTTTGACACCTCGCACGTGCGCCTAGCCCATATAGAACATCAAAAACAAAACCATCCATTTTATTCAATAATCTACGAAATCCACCTTAGGTAGACAGCAATTACATCAAATCGTTATAACTTTGCATCCAGGTGACGCATTTTGAAGCTGTTTTCAGCGTTTTTGATCTTAACTAGGCTCCGTCCTACTATCTGACCGTTTTAAATTGACCTAGACGCGGAAAAATTTTTTCGTTCAACACTTGTAAAAATTTTAACAATATTTTTCTTCAAGAAAAACTAATTAAATTTTTATTTCAACATTTTCATCACAATCTACTTTGTTCTTAATTTTAATAGCTACTTACCTGCCTTACCTGTATTCTGGTGCGCGTTCCGCGTATTAGAGTCCTGTTTGGTAGTCGTAATTCCAGGTTTTCACTCATTTTTCAGTCGAAAAACACGTTTTTTGACAAAATTTCAAAATTTTTGTTCAGGAAAAATTTCAGTAACATCACAGATAGCTAGCTCGCGCGGAGACGCGTCTTTTGACACCTCGCACGTGCGCCTAGCCCATATAGAACATCAAAAACAAAACCATCCATTTTATTCAATAATCTACGAAATCCACCTTAGGTAGACAGCAATTACATCAAATCGTTATAACTTTGCATCCAGGTGACGCATTTTGAAGCTGTTTTCAGCGTTTTTGATCTTAACTAGGCTCCGTCCTACTATCTGACCGTTTTAAATTGACCTAGACGCGGAAAAATTTTTTCGTTCAACACTTGTAAAAATTTTAACAATATTTTTCTTCAAGAAAAACTAATTAAATTTTTATTTCAACATTTTCATCACAATCTACTTTGTTCTTAATTTTAATAGCTACTTACCTGCCTTACCTGTATTCTGGTGCGCGTTCCGCGTATTAGAGTCCTGTTTGGTAGTCGTAATTCCAGGTTTTCACTCATTTTTCAGTCGAAAAACACGTTTTTTGACAAAATTTCAAAATTTTTGTTCAGGAAAAATTTCAGTAACATCACAGATAGCTAGCTCGCGCGGAGACGCGTCTTTTGACACCTCGCACGTGCGCCTAGCCCATATAGAACATCAAAAACAAAACCATCCATTTTATTCAATAATCTACGAAATCCACCTTAGGTAGACAGCAATTACATCAAATCGTTATAACTTTGCATCCAGGTGACGCATTTTGAAGCTGTTTTCAGCGTTTTTGATCTTAACTAGGCTCCGTCCTACTATCTGACCGTTTTAAATTGACCTAGACGCGGAAAAATTTTTTCGTTCAACACTTGTAAAAATTTTAACAATATTTTTCTTCAAGAAAAACTAATTAAATTTTTATTTCAACATTTTCATCACAATCTACTTTGTTCTTAATTTTAATAGCTACTTACCTGCCTTACCTGTATTCTGGTGCGCGTTCCGCGTATTAGAGTCCTGTTTGGTAGTCGTAATTCCAGGTTTTCACTCATTTTTCAGTCGAAAAACACGTTTTTTGACAAAATTTCAAAATTTTTGTTCAGGAAAAATTTCAGTAACATCACAGATAGCTAGCTCGCGCGGAGACGCGTCTTTTGACACCTCGCACGTGCGCCTAGCCCATATAGAACATCAAAAACAAAACCATCCATTTTATTCAATAATCTACGAAATCCACCTTAGGTAGACAGCAATTACATCAAATCGTTATAACTTTGCATCCAGGTGACGCATTTTGAAGCTGTTTTCAGCGTTTTTGATCTTAACTAGGCTCCGTCCTACTATCTGACCGTTTTAAATTGACCTAGACGCGGAAAAATTTTTTCGTTCAACACTTGTAAAAATTTTAACAATATTTTTCTTCAAGAAAAACTAATTAAATTTTTATTTCAACATTTTCATCACAATCTACTTTGTTCTTAATTTTAATAGCTACTTACCTGCCTTACCTGTATTCTGGTGCGCGTTCCGCGTATTAGAGTCCTGTTTGGTAGTCGTAATTCCAGGTTTTCACTCATTTTTCAGTCGAAAAACACGTTTTTTGACAAAATTTCAAAATTTTTGTTCAGGAAAAATTTCAGTAACATCACAGATAGCTAGCTCGCGCGGAGACGCGTCTTTTGACACCTCGCACGTGCGCCTAGCCCATATAGAACATCAAAAACAAAACCATCCATTTTATTCAATAATCTACGAAATCCACCTTAGGTAGACAGCAATTACATCAAATCGTTATAACTTTGCATCCAGGTGACGCATTTTGAAGCTGTTTTCAGCGTTTTTGATCTTAACTAGGCTCCGTCCTACTATCTGACCGTTTTAAATTGACCTAGACGCGGAAAAAATTTTTCGTTCAACACTTGTAAAAATTTTAACAATATTTTTCTTCAAGAAAAACTAATTAAATTTTTATTTCAACATTTTCATCACAATCTACTTTGTTCTTAATTTTAATAGCTACTTACCTGCCTTACCTGTATTCTGGTGCGCGTTCCGCGTATTAGAGTCCTGTTTGGTAGTCGTAATTCCAGGTTTTCACTCATTTTTCAGTCGAAAAACACGTTTTTTGACAAAATTTCAAAATTTTTGTTCAGGAAAAATTTCAGTAACATCACAGATAGCTAGCTCGCGCGGAGACGCGTCTTTTGACACCTCGCACGTGCGCCTAGCCCATATAGAACATCAAAAACAAAACCATCCATTTTATTCAATAATCTACGAAATCCACCTTAGGTAGACAGCAATTACATCAAATCGTTATAACTTTGCATCCAGGTGACGCATTTTGAAGCTGTTTTCAGCGTTTTTGATCTTAACTAGGCTCCGTCCTACTATCTGACCGTTTTAAATTGACCTAGACGCGGAAAAATTTTTTCGTTCAACACTTGTAAAAATTTTAACAATATTTTTCTTCAAGAAAAACTAATTAAATTTTTATTTCAACATTTTCATCACAATCTACTTTGTTCTTAATTTTAATAGCTACTTACCTGCCTTACCTGTATTCTGGTGCGCGTTCCGCGTATTAGAGTCCTGTTTGGTAGTCGTAATTCCAGGTTTTCACTCATTTTTCAGTCGAAAAACACGTTTTTTGACAAAATTTCAAAATTTTTGTTCAGGAAAAATTTCAGTAACATCACAGATAGCTAGCTCGCGCGGAGACGCGTCTTTTGACACCTCGCACGTGCGCCTAGCCCATATAGAACATCAAAAACAAAACCATCCATTTTATTCAATAATCTACGAAATCCACCTTAGGTAGACAGCAATTACATCAAATCGTTATAACTTTGCATCCAGGTGACGCATTTTGAAGCTGTTTTCAGCGTTTTTGATCTTAACTAGGCTCCGTCCTACTATCTGACCGTTTTAAATTGACCTAGACGCGGAAAAATTTTTTCGTTCAACACTTGTAAAAATTTTAACAATATTTTTCTTCAAGAAAAACTAATTAAATTTTTATTTCAACATTTTCATCACAATCTACTTTGTTCTTAATTTTAATAGCTACTTACCTGCCTTACCTGTATTCTGGTGCGCGTTCCGCGTATTAGAGTCCTGTTTGGTAGTCGTAATTCCAGGTTTTCACTCATTTTTCAGTCGAAAAACACGTTTTTTGACAAAATTTCAAAATTTTTGTTCAGGAAAAATTTCAGTAACATCACAGATAGCTAGCTCGCGCGGAGACGCGTCTTTTGACACCTCGCACGTGCGCCTAGCCCATATAGAACATCAAAAACAAAACCATCCATTTTATTCAATAATCTACGAAATCCACCTTAGGTAGACAGCAATTACATCAAATCGTTATAACTTTGCATCCAGGTGACGCATTTTGAAGCTGTTTTCAGCGTTTTTGATCTTAACTAGGCTCCGTCCTACTATCTGACCGTTTTAAATTGACCTAGACGCGGAAAAATTTTTTCGTTCAACACTTGTAAAAATTTTAACAATATTTTTCTTCAAGAAAAACTAATTAAATTTTTATTTCAACATTTTCATCACAATCTACTTTGTTCTTAATTTTAATAGCTACTTACCTGCCTTACCTGTATTCTGGTGCGCGTTCCGCGTATTAGAGTCCTGTTTGGTAGTCGTAATTCCAGGTTTTCACTCATTTTTCAGTCGAAAAACACGTTTTTTGACAAAATTTCAAAATTTTTGTTCAGGAAAAATTTCAGTAACATCACAGATAGCTAGCTCGCGCGGAGACGCGTCTTTTGACACCTCGCACGTGCGCCTAGCCCATATAGAACATCAAAAACAAAACCATCCATTTTATTCAATAATCTACGAAATCCACCTTAGGTAGACAGCAATTACATCAAATCGTTATAACTTTGCATCCAGGTGACGCATTTTGAAGCTGTTTTCAGCGTTTTTGATCTTAACTAGGCTCCGTCCTACTATCTGACCGTTTTAAATTGACCTAGACGCGGAAAATTTTTTTCGTTCAACACTTGTAAAAATTTTAACAATATTTTTCTTCAAGAAAAACTAATTAAATTTTTATTTCAACATTTTCATCACAATCTACTTTGTTCTTAATTTTAATAGCTACTTACCTGCCTTACCTGTATTCTGGTGCGCGTTCCGCGTATTAGAGTCCTGTTTGGTAGTCGTAATTCCAGGTTTTCACTCATTTTTCAGTCGAAAAACACGTTTTTTGACAAAATTTCAAAATTTTTGTTCAGGAAAAATTTCAGTAACATCACAGATAGCTAGCTCGCGCGGAGACGCGTCTTTTGACACCTCGCACGTGCGCCTAGCCCATATAGAACATCAAAAACAAAACCATCCATTTTATTCAATAATCTACGAAATCCACCTTAGGTAGACAGCAATTACATCAAATCGTTATAACTTTGCATCCAGGTGACGCATTTTGAAGCTGTTTTCAGCGTTTTTGATCTTAACTAGGCTCCGTCCTACTATCTGACCGTTTTAAATTGACCTAGACGCGGAAAAATTTTTTCGTTCAACACTTGTAAAAATTTTAACAATATTTTTCTTCAAGAAAAACTAATTAAATTTTTATTTCAACATTTTCATCACAATCTACTTTGTTCTTAATTTTAATAGCTACTTACCTGCCTTACCTGTATTCTGGTGCGCGTTCCGCGTATTAGAGTCCTGTTTGGTAGTCGTAATTCCAGGTTTTCACTCATTTTTCAGTCGAAAAACACGTTTTTTGACAAAATTTCAAAATTTTTGTTCAGGAAAAATTTCAGTAACATCACAGATAGCTAGCTCGCGCGGAGACGCGTCTTTTGACACCTCGCACGTGCGCCTAGCCCATATAGAACATCAAAAACAAAACCATCCATTTTATTCAATAATCTACGAAATCCACCTTAGGTAGACAGCAATTACATCAAATCGTTATAACTTTGCATCCAGGTGACGCATTTTGAAGCTGTTTTCAGCGTTTTTGATCTTAACTAGGCTCCGTCCTACTATCTGACCGTTTTAAATTGACCTAGACGCGGAAAAATTTTTTCGTTCAACACTTGTAAAAATTTTAACAATATTTTTCTTCAAGAAAAACTAATTAAATTTTTATTTCAACATTTTCATCACAATCTACTTTGTTCTTAATTTTAATAGCTACTTACCTGCCTTACCTGTATTCTGGTGCGCGTTCCGCGTATTAGAGTCCTGTTTGGTAGTCGTAATTCCAGGTTTTCACTCATTTTTCAGTCGAAAAACACGTTTTTTGACAAAATTTCAAAATTTTTGTTCAGGAAAAATTTCAGTAACATCACAGATAGCTAGCTCGCGCGGAGACGCGTCTTTTGACACCTCGCACGTGCGCCTAGCCCATATAGAACATCAAAAACAAAACCATCCATTTTATTCAATAATCTACGAAATCCACCGTTTTGTTTGTTTGTTTGGTTTGTTTGGCATCTCGCAGGTCAACCTATGCGGTTGTCGTCTGCTTAAGCGGACTTGCCTGTGGATTCCCTAATAAATTAAGGCCTCCAGCCAGGACTTAAACTTATTTACTAACTAAAACTAAGCGACAACGCTAAGGGCACCCCCTGTGGGGTACGAACCTCGGCTTAGGGCGTCGCTGGAAGAGGGCAGCAAATGACTAGCTGGATCAGGATTGATATTATTTATGGACGAATTTAAAGCTACAGGCTCAGCGGCGCGGGCTGGCTCGAGCAAGGGTCGGGAGGGGCGTCGATTTGGGCGTCGCGGCGGGCCTCGGCGGCGAGGGCGGTAGGACGGCGATCGGGTTTTGGGCTTATGTAGCGTGCTAGTGGCCTTACTACTCTCCTGGAGGAGGGTAGTGGCGTCGTCGGGGTCGATTAAAGTATGCCTTGGTCGGCGAATACTGCTAATGCGAGAGGGAGTGTAGCGGGCGGCCGCTGTAATCAGGGGGTTGGAATGTTTGATGCCGCAGTCGAAGAAACGCTTTGATAAGCGTTTCATGAACTGTTTGATGGTTGGCATTTTGAGGTCGACGTGAAGATCGATATTACGGACATAGAAGGGGGCACCCGTGACCCTTCTGAGGAAACGGTTTTGGAGGGTCTGCATCTTATGGAGATGACGTGGGTGAGCGTGCGCAAATACAACGCAGGCATAGGTCATGATGGGACGGATGACTGCGGTATAGATGCGGAGCTTGCATTTAAGGGACAGTTTACTACGGGCTGTCAGTACGAATTGCAGCCTGCTAAGAGCGAAGGAGGCGCGCGCGCGAACCGCCTTAATATGAGCCTTAAAGGTAAGGTTCTCATCGAGGATCACGCCTAGGTATTTGGCTTGCTTCTCCCAAGGGATTGGCTTGCCGTACATAGTGATCGGGCTGGGAAGTGGGGGAGGGAGTCGACGACGTCTCGAGAAGAGAACCGCCTGACTCTTATCGGGGTTGACCTCGATTCTCCATTTCCGGAACCAAGCGCCTAAGACGTTTGCGGAGGTTTGGAGAGTACGAGCTATAGCGTTGGGACAGTGACCGGTATAGTAAACGGCAGTGTCGTCGGCGAAGAGAGCCAACTGAGCCTTTTTACTTTTTGGGATATCGCTAGTGAACAGCGTGAAGGCGAGAGGAGATAGTACGGAACCCTGAGGGACACCGGCGCGAATAGGATGAGGGGACGAGAGTGCTCCCTCGACGCGATAGCGAAAGGTCCGGTTCGACAAAAAGTCTCGTAAGATGAGCACGAGACGATCTGGCACTCCTAGTTGGTAGAGCTTGTATATCAAGCCGTTGTGCCAGACTTTGTCGAAGGCTTTCGCTATGTCGAAGAATAGCACACCCGTCGTCGCGTTACGCTGCAGACCAGCGCATAAGTGCTCTACGATACGGTGGACCTGTTGGGTGCCCGAGTGTTGGCTACGGAATCCAAACTGCTCGTTGGGTATGAGGCTCTTTGCTTCGGCGTAGTCTTTGAGACGCTTATAAATAAGCCTCTCGTAGATTTTGCCGAGGACATTGAGTAAGCTAATAGGGCGGTAGCTGGAGGGCTCAGACTTTGGCTTGCCTGGCTTTGGGATACCGATGACGGTGGCTTCTTTCCATGCTTGTGGGAAGATGTTGTTGCTCAAGGCGCCATTGAAGATGGCGGTCATAAGCATTATTAGCGGGGCAGGAAGGAGTTTGTATACCTTATTGGTAATACCATCCGAACCGGGGGCCTTACGAGCGTGGAGCCCTTTAATGATGTCTTGCACTTCGTCTGGAGTGACGGGAGGCAGAGGATCATCAGGGTCTTCGACGGGAGGGAGGGAGGCTCTTCGTTCGACTTCAGCGTCGACCTTGTTCAGGTGAGCTTGGTCTACTGGTTGGGAGCTGGGAGAACATTGGGACTCTAGGCTGTCGGCAAGACATTCAGCCTTATCGGGACTGTCGAAAGCGACACTATTGTCGGGGCGGATGAGAGGAGGCATAGAGACCTCTTCTGAGGAACGCAATTTCCTCTGTAATTGCCAGAAGGCTTGATGAGTGGGCTCGAGTTCGCTGAGCATCTTGTTCCAGCCCTCACAGCGAACCTCCCCTATGCGTTTCTTTACAGCACGCTGTAAATGGCGCATGTGGGCTTTGTTCGCGTCACAAGGGAAGGAGTCGTAGGCACGGATGGCCGCGTTCTTCTCGGTTATCAGGTCACGTACGTCAGTAGGTAGTTTCCAGCGATGGTCTTCCATCACCGGAACTTCCCGTGAACAATCCGTCAATACGGATTGTACGTGTTCTGTAAACGAGTCGATTGCGGCCGTCGTGTCAGCGACTGACACTAAGTGATCGGGGATGGTGTCTAAGTGAGGCGACGTGGTGGATTTCAGTCTTTCGCTTACTTTCCTCCAGTCGGTTATCGTCTGGGTCTGAGGGGGGCGGTTGGAGTCGATCGGGCCCGAGTAGGGTGCAAGATGCATGACTACAGGGCGGTGGTCAGAGTTTAGCTCGTGGAACGTCTCAATCGATTGCAAACGGAGGTTCACATTCTTGAGCAGCGCTACATCGAGAACATCGGGAAGGTGATTAGGATTACCTGGGAAGTGAGTCGGGCTCATTGGAGCGATGACGTCAAAGTTAAGGGATTCGCCTAACTTGAAAACTAACCTACCTCTGGTTGAGGTTGTGCTACTATTCCACGCCGGGTGCTTGGCATTAAGATCCCCCGCCAAGATGACGGAGTCACTCATACCGAAGAGGGCAGTGAAGTCCTTTTGGAGCGAGATGGGATCCTCCGGACCATTGTCTGGTGGAATATAAGCAGAGATGATGGTGATCGGTTGATGACCAGTCATGCCGAGCCGACAGATAGAGGTCTCCAGATGGGAGAAGAGAGAAGGTGGGTCGATAGGGATGCAATACAAGGATTTCCTAAAGTATATTAGTGTGCCGCCCTTGTGACATCGAGACCTGTCATTGCGAACTAGTTTATAGTTGGCAATATTCGGGTTTCGGTGATGCGGTTTTAAAAAGGTTTCCTGTATGAGGAGGATGTCAAGCTGATGGTCGCGGAGGAAAGCGGCGATCTCATCGCGTTGACCTGAAACGCCATTTGCGTTGAAGAAGCCTAATTTAAGGGATCGGGGTTTGTTACTGTTTACTCTCGTATTATCCATTGAGAATTAATATTTGAGTGAGTGTAGAACTTGCGCGATCTCGGGATACGCGCTGAGGATTTCCATAAGGCGGAGTGCGTTGCCGTTTGCAGCAACGATTTCTTCCGCCATTTTGTCCGCGGCGGTGGTGAAGAGAGCCGCGTATGTACTAAGTATAATTTGGGCGCTGTTTCGGCCCTGGGTTCCCTGAGGTTTCGCTGGAGAGGCCGTAGGGGCCGCGGGGGCTACCAAAGGCGCTGGGATGGCGGAAGCCATCAGCGCTGGAAGTTGAGCGGGTTGCGCCGGTTGCGCGGGGATAGAGGGCACCGAAGCTGCGGGAGCCTTCAGGTGATTTAGGTTAGCCCAGGGGGACGGCCTCTGCGGACTGAGCCGCTCCGGCATCAGCGCGGAAGGAGGCTTTCCCCAGGGGCTTTCCCTGTGCTGGCGGTCGCTCGCGCGTTTCGCGAGTTTCGGAGAGGAGGACTTCGGGGCCTTAGGACAGCCCCGGTAATTTGCCGGGTGTCCCGATTGGCCGCAGAGTACACAGCTGGGAGGCTCTAAACATAGTTCCCTATCTTTAGGGCGGGTACAGTCGACGGTGCCATGCTCTCCTAGACACTTGACGCATCTAGGGGTCGCGTAGCAGTTTGACTGCGAGTGTCCGTATAATTGGCAGCGATGGCACTGACCAATCAAGTTGGCTCGGTAGGGCTTCTCAATAGAGATGCCCGAGAGCGAGCACACCGACTTCACCTTGAAGATCGGGTGGTGACCTTCCGTGGGGTCACAGATGACAAGGACCATGTCGTAGACTAGGCCCTGTCTCGCTTTGTGTAAGCGATGGACGGCGGAAACTGGAATGCCTTGTGCGACAAGGTCGGTCTTGATCTCCTCGGTGGAGATTTCTTGGGGTACGCGCCTAATAACGACGCGAGTGGGGGTTTCCTCCGGAAGGGAGTACGTATGAAAGGAATAGTTCCTTTCACGCAGGGCGCGGGAGAGATCCCTAAAGTCCGCAGACGTAGGGACGGTCACTTTGATCCCCTGGAGGGTGGATCGGGCGTTGGTGTAGTTGATCTTGCGATCAACACACATTCTGGATATTTCAGTCCATTTGGACTTTTCCTGGACGTAAATGGGGGGAGGAGGCTTTTGCTTCCTCGCTGTAGGAGCGGGTGGGCCAGCCTTAGGGCTGGCGGTGCGACTGGCCCGCGGACTAGGGGCGGAAGTGGAGCTGGACGATAAGTTGTCCTGTTTTTTCTGGGCCTTGGTGACCGGGCCAGTGGGGGCGGAGGATTTAGCCGCCTTCCTCTTGCCTCCTTTGACCACGACTTGGAAGTCGTCATCGCTGGAGGAGGAGGTGCGGGCTTCCTCCTCGGAGAGTGGTACTGACGTGTCCATGCTCTCCGTCGTATTTGTATCAGCGGCGCGCAGCTGCGTTGTCTCTGAGACAATGGCGGCCGGAACAATGGAGGCCGTGACAATGGCGGCAGGGACAAAGGCGGGCGAGACAATAGGGGCCGGATTAGCGGCCGGAGTATTGTCTACCGGAACAAAGGCGGGTGTAACAATGGGGGCCGAATTAGCGGCCGGAACATTGTTTGACGGAACAAAAGGCGGAATGCCTTGTTCGCATGCAGGTGGCGATAGCGGGCTCTCAAGCGCGTCGCTGAAGTTAGCGAGTGCGCCTTGAGACGGAGTGAGACTGGAGACTTGGCTTATTTTGGCGCCATATTTCGCCAAAAACTCGGGGTCCTTTAATAGGACCTCTTTGAGGAACGCCAAGAGGACGGCGTCCTCCATGATCGGAGCGGGAACTATACTAGGGAAGGAATGGTGGAAGGAGAAAATTTCCCTACGTAGCCTAAACCCTATACCTAACTCCCCGGGTGGATTGGCCCGGGGATGAGTTCCCTCCCTGCCGGGTGTAGACAGGGAGGTGTGTACCTAATGGTGAGCCCTAAGCTTGTATACCCGTCGCCAGTCTTATTGTGCGAACGGGGCCCTGACCAGTCTAGCGCGAAGGGTGTAGACACACCCTAAAGACACTAGGTGAGTAGCTGGAAAGCAAAACTGTCACCAGAGCCGACTAGGAGATCCCCCAAGGCCGGTTATCTGGGACCCGTCCAACTAACTGCCTCGCCCTGAAGGGGTTCGGCGGGTGTGAATTGGGTCAACACCCCACTCGGCTTCGTTGACACCGTAAGGTTTCAACCGAGGACCACGAAACTGTGGTTTTACCCAGAAGGGGCCTAGTGAAGCTACTCACAAACGTCTATTAATGAAACAGGGATGCCTTGAAAAAGGCAGTTTTTTGAGTTATTAAAATCAAATCAATTTCTTGATTTGATTTTAAATCGGAGTAGTCGGGGCGACTACGATGACGTCACGTGGCAGCGACGAATAATAACACGAAACACAACACTGGAGCGGGAGAGCGCACAAACACGTCCGTCCGCGGCGAGAGTCGAGCGTCGAGTGTACGAAATCCACCTTAGGTAGACAGCAATTACATCAAATCGTTATAACTTTGCATCCAGGTGACGCATTTTGAAGCTGTTTTCAGCGTTTTTGATCTTAACTAGGCTCCGTCCTACTATCTGACCGTTTTAAATTGACCTAGACGCGGAAAATTTTTTTCGTTCAACACTTGTAAAAATTTTAACAATATTTTTCTTCAAGAAAAACTAATTAAATTTTTATTTCAACATTTTCATCACAATCTACTTTGTTCTTAATTTTAATAGCTACTTACCTGCCTTACCTGTATTCTGGTGCGCGTTCCGCGTATTAGAGTCCTGTTTGGTAGTCGTAATTCCAGGTTTTCACTCATTTTTCAGTCGAAAAACACGTTTTTTGACAAAATTTCAAAATTTTTGTTCAGGAAAAATTTCAGTAACATCACAGATAGCTAGCTCGCGCGGAGACGCGTCTTTTGACACCTCGCACGTGCGCCTAGCCCATATAGAACATCAAAAACAAAACCATCCATTTTATTCAATAATCTACGAAATCCACCTTAGGTAGACAGCAATTACATCAAATCGTTATAACTTTGCATCCAGGTGACGCATTTTGAAGCTGTTTTCAGCGTTTTTGATCTTAACTAGGCTCCGTCCTACTATCTGACCGTTTTAAATTGACCTAGACGCGGAAAAATTTTTTCGTTCAACACTTGTAAAAATTTTAACAATATTTTTCTTCAAGAAAAACTAATTAAATTTTTATTTCAACATTTTCATCACAATCTACTTTGTTCTTAATTTTAATAGCTACTTACCTGCCTTACCTGTATTCTGGTGCGCGTTCCGCGTATTAGAGTCCTGTTTGGTAGTCGTAATTCCAGGTTTTCACTCATTTTTCAGTCGAAAAACACGTTTTTTGACAAAATTTCAAAATTTTTGTTCAGGAAAAATTTCAGTAACATCACAGATAGCTAGCTCGCGCGGAGACGCGTCTTTTGACACCTCGCACGTGCGCCTAGCCCATATAGAACATCAAAAACAAAACCATCCATTTTATTCAATAATCTACGAAATCCACCTTAGGTAGACAGCAATTACATCAAATCGTTATAACTTTGCATCCAGGTGACGCATTTTGAAGCTGTTTTCAGCGTTTTTGATCTTAACTAGGCTCCGTCCTACTATCTGACCGTTTTAAATTGACCTAGACGCGGAAAAATTTTTTCGTTCAACACTTGTAAAAATTTTAACAATATTTTTCTTCAAGAAAAACTAATTAAATTTTTATTTCAACATTTTCATCACAATCTACTTTGTTCTTAATTTTAATAGCTACTTACCTGCCTTACCTGTATTCTGGTGCGCGTTCCGCGTATTAGAGTCCTGTTTGGTAGTCGTAATTCCAGGTTTTCACTCATTTTTCAGTCGAAAAACACGTTTTTTGACAAAATTTCAAAATTTTTGTTCAGGAAAAATTTCAGTAACATCACAGATAGCTAGCTCGCGCGGAGACGCGTCTTTTGACACCTCGCACGTGCGCCTAGCCCATATAGAACATCAAAAACAAAACCATCCATTTTATTCAATAATCTACGAAATCCACCTTAGGTAGACAGCAATTACATCAAATCGTTATAACTTTGCATCCAGGTGACGCATTTTGAAGCTGTTTTCAGCGTTTTTGATCTTAACTAGGCTCCGTCCTACTATCTGACCGTTTTAAATTGACCTAGACGCGGAAAAATTTTTTCGTTCAACACTTGTAAAAATTTTAACAATATTTTTCTTCAAGAAAAACTAATTAAATTTTTATTTCAACATTTTCATCACAATCTACTTTGTTCTTAATTTTAATAGCTACTTACCTGCCTTACCTGTATTCTGGTGCGCGTTCCGCGTATTAGAGTCCTGTTTGGTAGTCGTAATTCCAGGTTTTCACTCATTTTTCAGTCGAAAAACACGTTTTTTGACAAAATTTCAAAATTTTTGTTCAGGAAAAATTTCAGTAACATCACAGATAGCTAGCTCGCGCGGAGACGCGTCTTTTGACACCTCGCACGTGCGCCTAGCCCATATAGAACATCAAAAACAAAACCATCCATTTTATTCAATAATCTACGAAATCCACCTTAGGTAGACAGCAATTACATCAAATCGTTATAACTTTGCATCCAGGTGACGCATTTTGAAGCTGTTTTCAGCGTTTTTGATCTTAACTAGGCTCCGTCCTACTATCTGACCGTTTTAAATTGACCTAGACGCGGAAAAATTTTTTCGTTCAACACTTGTAAAAATTTTAACAATATTTTTCTTCAAGAAAAACTAATTAAATTTTTATTTCAACATTTTCATCACAATCTACTTTGTTCTTAATTTTAATAGCTACTTACCTGCCTTACCTGTATTCTGGTGCGCGTTCCGCGTATTAGAGTCCTGTTTGGTAGTCGTAATTCCAGGTTTTCACTCATTTTTCAGTCGAAAAACACGTTTTTTGACAAAATTTCAAAATTTTTGTTCAGGAAAAATTTCAGTAACATCACAGATAGCTAGCTCGCGCGGAGACGCGTCTTTTGACACCTCGCACGTGCGCCTAGCCCATATAGAACATCAAAAACAAAACCATCCATTTTATTCAATAATCTACGAAATCCACCTTAGGTAGACAGCAATTACATCAAATCGTTATAACTTTGCATCCAGGTGACGCATTTTGAAGCTGTTTTCAGCGTTTTTGATCTTAACTAGGCTCCGTCCTACTATCTGACCGTTTTAAATTGACCTAGACGCGGAAAAAATTTTTCGTTCAACACTTGTAAAAATTTTAACAATATTTTTCTTCAAGAAAAACTAATTAAATTTTTATTTCAACATTTTCATCACAATCTACTTTGTTCTTAATTTTAATAGCTACTTACCTGCCTTACCTGTATTCTGGTGCGCGTTCCGCGTATTAGAGTCCTGTTTGGTAGTCGTAATTCCAGGTTTTCACTCATTTTTCAGTCGAAAAACACGTTTTTTGACAAAATTTCAAAATTTTTGTTCAGGAAAAATTTCAGTAACATCACAGATAGCTAGCTCGCGCGGAGACGCGTCTTTTGACACCTCGCACGTGCGCCTAGCCCATATAGAACATCAAAAACAAAACCATCCATTTTATTCAATAATCTACGAAATCCACCTTAGGTAGACAGCAATTACATCAAATCGTTATAACTTTGCATCCAGGTGACGCATTTTGAAGCTGTTTTCAGCGTTTTTGATCTTAACTAGGCTCCGTCCTACTATCTGACCGTTTTAAATTGACCTAGACGCGGAAAAATTTTTTCGTTCAACACTTGTAAAAATTTTAACAATATTTTTCTTCAAGAAAAACTAATTAAATTTTTATTTCAACATTTTCATCACAATCTACTTTGTTCTTAATTTTAATAGCTACTTACCTGCCTTACCTGTATTCTGGTGCGCGTTCCGCGTATTAGAGTCCTGTTTGGTAGTCGTAATTCCAGGTTTTCACTCATTTTTCAGTCGAAAAACACGTTTTTTGACAAAATTTCAAAATTTTTGTTCAGGAAAAATTTCAGTAACATCACAGATAGCTAGCTCGCGCGGAGACGCGTCTTTTGACACCTCGCACGTGCGCCTAGCCCATATAGAACATCAAAAACAAAACCATCCATTTTATTCAATAATCTACGAAATCCACCTTAGGTAGACAGCAATTACATCAAATCGTTATAACTTTGCATCCAGGTGACGCATTTTGAAGCTGTTTTCAGCGTTTTTGATCTTAACTAGGCTCCGTCCTACTATCTGACCGTTTTAAATTGACCTAGACGCGGAAAAATTTTTTCGTTCAACACTTGTAAAAATTTTAACAATATTTTTCTTCAAGAAAAACTAATTAAATTTTTATTTCAACATTTTCATCACAATCTACTTTGTTCTTAATTTTAATAGCTACTTACCTGCCTTACCTGTATTCTGGTGCGCGTTCCGCGTATTAGAGTCCTGTTTGGTAGTCGTAATTCCAGGTTTTCACTCATTTTTCAGTCGAAAAACACGTTTTTTGACAAAATTTCAAAATTTTTGTTCAGGAAAAATTTCAGTAACATCACAGATAGCTAGCTCGCGCGGAGACGCGTCTTTTGACACCTCGCACGTGCGCCTAGCCCATATAGAACATCAAAAACAAAACCATCCATTTTATTCAATAATCTACGAAATCCACCTTAGGTAGACAGCAATTACATCAAATCGTTATAACTTTGCATCCAGGTGACGCATTTTGAAGCTGTTTTCAGCGTTTTTGATCTTAACTAGGCTCCGTCCTACTATCTGACCGTTTTAAATTGACCTAGACGCGGAAAAATTTTTTCGTTCAACACTTGTAAAAATTTTAACAATATTTTTCTTCAAGAAAAACTAATTAAATTTTTATTTCAACATTTTCATCACAATCTACTTTGTTCTTAATTTTAATAGCTACTTACCTGCCTTACCTGTATTCTGGTGCGCGTTCCGCGTATTAGAGTCCTGTTTGGTAGTCGTAATTCCAGGTTTTCACTCATTTTTCAGTCGAAAAACACGTTTTTTGACAAAATTTCAAAATTTTTGTTCAGGAAAAATTTCAGTAACATCACAGATAGCTAGCTCGCGCGGAGACGCGTCTTTTGACACCTCGCACGTGCGCCTAGCCCATATAGAACATCAAAAACAAAACCATCCATTTTATTCAATAATCTACGAAATCCACCTTAGGTAGACAGCAATTACATCAAATCGTTATAACTTTGCATCCAGGTGACGCATTTTGAAGCTGTTTTCAGCGTTTTTGATCTTAACTAGGCTCCGTCCTACTATCTGACCGTTTTAAATTGACCTAGACGCGGAAAAATTTTTTCGTTCAACACTTGTAAAAATTTTAACAATATTTTTCTTCAAGAAAAACTAATTAAATTTTTATTTCAACATTTTCATCACAATCTACTTTGTTCTTAATTTTAATAGCTACTTACCTGCCTTACCTGTATTATGGTGCGCGTTCCGCGTATTAGAGTCCTGTTTGGTAGTCGTAATTCCAGGTTTTCACTCATTTTTCAGTCGAAAAACACGTTTTTTGACAAAATTTCAAAATTTTTGTTCAGGAAAAATTTCAGTAACATCACAGATAGCTAGCTCGCGCGGAGACGCGTCTTTTGACACCTCGCACGTGCGCCTAGCCCATATAGAACATCAAAAACAAAACCATCCATTTTATTCAATAATCTACGAAATCCACCTTAGGTAGACAGCAATTACATCAAATCGTTATAACTTTGCATCCAGGTGACGCATTTTGAAGCTGTTTTCAGCGTTTTTGATCTTAACTAGGCTCCGTCCTACTATCTGACCGTTTTAAATTGACCTAGACGCGGAAAAATTTTTTCGTTCAACACTTGTAAAAATTTTAACAATATTTTTCTTCAAGAAAAACTAATTAAATTTTTATTTCAACATTTTCATCACAATCTACTTTGTTCTTAATTTTAATAGCTACTTACCTGCCTTACCTGTATTCTGGTGCGCGTTCCGCGTATTAGAGTCCTGTTTGGTAGTCGTAATTCCAGGTTTTCACTCATTTTTCAGTCGAAAAACACGTTTTTTGACAAAATTTCAAAATTTTTGTTCAGGAAAAATTTCAGTAACATCACAGATAGCTAGCTCGCGCGGAGACGCGTCTTTTGACACCTCGCACGTGCGCCTAGCCCATATAGAACATCAAAAACAAAACCATCCATTTTATTCAATAATCTACGAAATCCACCTTAGGTAGACAGCAATTACATCAAATCGTTATAACTTTGCATCCAGGTGACGCATTTTGAAGCTGTTTTCAGCGTTTTTGATCTTAACTAGGCTCCGTCCTACTATCTGACCGTTTTAAATTGACCTAGACGCGGAAAAATTTTTTCGTTCAACACTTGTAAAAATTTTAACAATATTTTTCTTCAAGAAAAACTAATTAAATTTTTATTTCAACATTTTCATCACAATCTACTTTGTTCTTAATTTTAATAGCTACTTACCTGCCTTACCTGTATTCTGGTGCGCGTTCCGCGTATTAGAGTCCTGTTTGGTAGTCGTAATTCCAGGTTTTCACTCATTTTTCAGTCGAAAAACACGTTTTTTGACAAAATTTCAAAATTTTTGTTCAGGAAAAATTTCAGTAACATCACAGATAGCTAGCTCGCGCGGAGACGCGTCTTTTGACACCTCGCACGTGCGCCTAGCCCATATAGAACATCAAAAACAAAACCATCCATTTTATTCAATAATCTACGAAATCCACCTTAGGTAGACAGCAATTACATCAAATCGTTATAACTTTGCATCCAGGTGACGCATTTTGAAGCTGTTTTCAGCGTTTTTGATCTTAACTAGGCTCCGTCCTACTATCTGACCGTTTTAAATTGACCTAGACGCGGAAAAATTTTTTCGTTCAACACTTGTAAAAATTTTAACAATATTTTTCTTCAAGAAAAACTAATTAAATTTTTATTTCAACATTTTCATCACAATCTACTTTGTTCTTAATTTTAATAGCTACTTACCTGCCTTACCTGTATTCTGGTGCGCGTTCCGCGTATTAGAGTCCTGTTTGGTAGTCGTAATTCCAGGTTTTCACTCATTTTTCAGTCGAAAAACACGTTTTTTGACAAAATTTCAAAATTTTTGTTCAGGAAAAATTTCAGTAACATCACAGATAGCTAGCTCGCGCGGAGACGCGTCTTTTGACACCTCGCACGTGCGCCTAGCCCATATAGAACATCAAAAACAAAACCATCCATTTTATTCAATAATCTACGAAATCCACCTTAGGTAGACAGCAATTACATCAAATCGTTATAACTTTGCATCCAGGTGACGCATTTTGAAGCTGTTTTCAGCGTTTTTGATCTTAACTAGGCTCCGTCCTACTATCTGACCGTTTTAAATTGACCTAGACGCGGAAAAATTTTTTCGTTCAACACTTGTAAAAATTTTAACAATATTTTTCTTCAAGAAAAACTAATTAAATTTTTATTTCAACATTTTCATCACAATCTACTTTGTTCTTAATTTTAATAGCTACTTACCTGCCTTACCTGTATTCTGGTGCGCGTTCCGCGTATTAGAGTCCTGTTTGGTAGTCGTAATTCCAGGTTTTCACTCATTTTTCAGTCGAAAAACACGTTTTTTGACAAAATTTCAAAATTTTTGTTCAGGAAAAATTTCAGTAACATCACAGATAGCTAGCTCGCGCGGAGACGCGTCTTTTGACACCTCGCACGTGCGCCTAGCCCATATAGAACATCAAAAACAAAACCATCCATTTTATTCAATAATCTACGAAATCCACCTTAGGTAGACAGCAATTACATCAAATCGTTATAACTTTGCATCCAGGTGACGCATTTTGAAGCTGTTTTCAGCGTTTTTGATCTTAACTAGGCTCCGTCCTACTATCTGACCGTTTTAAATTGACCTAGACGCGGAAAAATTTTTTCGTTCAACACTTGTAAAAATTTTAACAATATTTTTCTTCAAGAAAAACTAATTAAATTTTTATTTCAACATTTTCATCACAATCTACTTTGTTCTTAATTTTAATAGCTACTTACCTGCCTTACCTGTATTCTGGTGCGCGTTCCGCGTATTAGAGTCCTGTTTGGTAGTCGTAATTCCAGGTTTTCACTCATTTTTCAGTCGAAAAACACGTTTTTTGACAAAATTTCAAAATTTTTGTTCAGGAAAAATTTCAGTAACATCACAGATAGCTAGCTCGCGCGGAGACGCGTCTTTTGACACCTCGCACGTGCGCCTAGCCCATATAGAACATCAAAAACAAAACCATCCATTTTATT
This sequence comes from Dasypolia templi, assembly GCA_963555695.1. Classification (NCBI taxonomy): domain Eukaryota; kingdom Metazoa; phylum Arthropoda; class Insecta; order Lepidoptera; family Noctuidae; genus Dasypolia; species Dasypolia templi. Next base: position 93,515 of record CAUVWP010000036.1, on the reverse strand, counting down.
CAATAATCTACGAAATCCACCTTAGGTAGACAGCAATTACATCAAATCGTTATAACTTTGCATCCAGGTGACGCATTTTGAAGCTGTTTTCAGCGTTTTTGATCTTAACTAGGCTCCGTCCTACTATCTGACCGTTTTAAATTGACCTAGACGCGGAAAAATTTTTTCGTTCAACACTTGTAAAAATTTTAACAATATTTTTCTTCAAGAAAAACTAATTAAATTTTTATTTCAACATTTTCATCACAATCTACTTTGTTCTTAATTTTAATAGCTACTTACCTGCCTTACCTGTATTCTGGTGCGCGTTCCGCGTATTAGAGTCCTGTTTGGTAGTCGTAATTCCAGGTTTTCACTCATTTTTCAGTCGAAAAACACGTTTTTTGACAAAATTTCAAAATTTTTGTTCAGGAAAAATTTCAGTAACATCACAGATAGCTAGCTCGCGCGGAGACGCGTCTTTTGACACCTCGCACGTGCGCCTAGCCCATATAGAACATCAAAAACAAAACCATCCATTTTATTCAATAATCTACGAAATCCACCTTAGGTAGACAGCAATTACATCAAATCGTTATAACTTTGCATCCAGGTGACGCATTTTGAAGCTGTTTTCAGCGTTTTTGATCTTAACTAGGCTCCGTCCTACTATCTGACCGTTTTAAATTGACCTAGACGCGGAAAAATTTTTTCGTTCAACACTTGTAAAAATTTTAACAATATTTTTCTTCAAGAAAAACTAATTAAATTTTTATTTCAACATTTTCATCACAATCTACTTTGTTCTTAATTTTAATAGCTACTTACCTGCCTTACCTGTATTCTGGTGCGCGTTCCGCGTATTAGAGTCCTGTTTGGTAGTCGTAATTCCAGGTTTTCACTCATTTTTCAGTCGAAAAACACGTTTTTTGACAAAATTTCAAAATTTTTGTTCAGGAAAAATTTCAGTAACATCACAGATAGCTAGCTCGCGCGGAGACGCGTCTTTTGACACCTCGCACGTGCGCCTAGCCCATATAGAACATCAAAAACAAAACCATCCATTTTATTCAATAATCTACGAAATCCACCTTAGGTAGACAGCAATTACATCAAATCGTTATAACTTTGCATCCAGGTGACGCATTTTGAAGCTGTTTTCAGCGTTTTTGATCTTAACTAGGCTCCGTCCTACTATCTGACCGTTTTAAATTGACCTAGACGCGGAAAAATTTTTTCGTTCAACACTTGTAAAAATTTTAACAATATTTTTCTTCAAGAAAAACTAATTAAATTTTTATTTCAACATTTTCATCACAATCTACTTTGTTCTTAATTTTAATAGCTACTTACCTGCCTTACCTGTATTCTGGTGCGCGTTCCGCGTATTAGAGTCCTGTTTGGTAGTCGTAATTCCAGGTTTTCACTCATTTTTCAGTCGAAAAACACGTTTTTTGACAAAATTTCAAAATTTTTGTTCAGGAAAAATTTCAGTAACATCACAGATAGCTAGCTCGCGCGGAGACGCGTCTTTTGACACCTCGCACGTGCGCCTAGCCCATATAGAACATCAAAAACAAAACCATCCATTTTATTCAATAATCTACGAAATCCACCTTAGGTAGACAGCAATTACATCAAATCGTTATAACTTTGCATCCAGGTGACGCATTTTGAAGCTGTTTTCAGCGTTTTTGATCTTAACTAGGCTCCGTCCTACTATCTGACCGTTTTAAATTGACCTAGACGCGGAAAAATTTTTTCGTTCAACACTTGTAAAAATTTTAACAATATTTTTCTTCAAGAAAAACTAATTAAATTTTTATTTCAACATTTTCATCACAATCTACTTTGTTCTTAATTTTAATAGCTACTTACCTGCCTTACCTGTATTCTGGTGCGCGTTCCGCGTATTAGAGTCCTGTTTGGTAGTCGTAATTCCAGGTTTTCACTCATTTTTCAGTCGAAAAACACGTTTTTTGACAAAATTTCAAAATTTTTGTTCAGGAAAAATTTCAGTAACATCACAGATAGCTAGCTCGCGCGGAGACGCGTCTTTTGACACCTCGCACGTGCGCCTAGCCCATATAGAACATCAAAAACAAAACCATCCATTTTATTCAATAATCTACGAAATCCACCTTAGGTAGACAGCAATTACATCAAATCGTTATAACTTTGCATCCAGGTGACGCATTTTGAAGCTGTTTTCAGCGTTTTTGATCTTAACTAGGCTCCGTCCTACTATCTGACCGTTTTAAATTGACCTAGACGCGGAAAAATTTTTTCGTTCAACACTTGTAAAAATTTTAACAATATTTTTCTTCAAGAAAAACTAATTAAATTTTTATTTCAACATTTTCATCACAATCTACTTTGTTCTTAATTTTAATAGCTACTTACCTGCCTTACCTGTATTCTGGTGCGCGTTCCGCGTATTAGAGTCCTGTTTGGTAGTCGTAATTCCAGGTTTTCACTCATTTTTCAGTCGAAAAACACGTTTTTTGACAAAATTTCAAAATTTTTGTTCAGGAAAAATTTCAGTAACATCACAGATAGCTAGCTCGCGCGGAGACGCGTCTTTTGACACCTCGCACGTGCGCCTAGCCCATATAGAACATCAAAAACAAAACCATCCATTTTATTCAATAATCTACGAAATCCACCTTAGGTAGACAGCAATTACATCAAATCGTTATAACTTTGCATCCAGGTGACGCATTTTGAAGCTGTTTTCAGCGTTTTTGATCTTAACTAGGCTCCGTCCTACTATCTGACCGTTTTAAATTGACCTAGACGCGGAAAAATTTTTTCGTTCAACACTTGTAAAAATTTTAACAATATTTTTCTTCAAGAAAAACTAATTAAATTTTTATTTCAACATTTTCATCACAATCTACTTTGTTCTTAATTTTAATAGCTACTTACCTGCCTTACCTGTATTCTGGTGCGCGTTCCGCGTATTAGAGTCCTGTTTGGTAGTCGTAATTCCAGGTTTTCACTCATTTTTCAGTCGAAAAACACGTTTTTTGACAAAATTTCAAAATTTTTGTTCAGGAAAAATTTCAGTAACATCACAGATAGCTAGCTCGCGCGGAGACGCGTCTTTTGACACCTCGCACGTGCGCCTAGCCCATATAGAACATCAAAAACAAAACCATCCATTTTATTCAATAATCTACGAAATCCACCTTAGGTAGACAGCAATTGGGTGGGGCCGGATTTGGCGGAGAGCCAGTTTGGTTTCCGCAGGGGGCGCTCTACGGTGGACGCCATCATGCGCGTGCGAGCCCTCACGACGGGGGATGCTGTTGCCCGGGGTGGGGTCGTCTTGGCGGTGTCTCTAGACATCGCCAATGCCTTCAACACCCTGCCCTGGAGTTGCATCAGGGAGGCATTGCGGTATCACCGGATGCCGACCTACCTCTGTCGCGTGGTCGAGGCCTATTTGACGGACAGGGCCGTCATCTACCCCGGTCACCGGGGAGAGTGGAACCGGCGAGAGATGTCGTGCGGTGTCCCACAGGGATCGGTCCTGGGGCCGCTTCTGTGGGATATCGGTTACGACTGGGTGCTGCGCGCCGACCTCCCGAATGGCGTCAGCGTGGTGTGCTACGCTGACGACACGCTGGTCCTGGCACAGGGGAGGTCGCACCAGGAGGCGGCCGAACAAGCGACACTCGGGGTTGCGACAATCGTCGAGAGGATCCGGCAGTTGGGACTCGAAGTGGCCCTGCACAAGTCCGAGGCCATGTGTTTTCATGGTCCTCGGAACGCGCCACTGTCGGGTTCCCAGATAACGGCGGGAGGGGTTCACATCGGCGTCGAGTCGACGATGAAGTACCTGGGACTCGTCCTCGACAGCCGGTGGAACTTCGTGGAGCATTTCCGACGTTTGGCTCCCAGACTGGAGCGGGCTGGGGCTGCCTTGAGGCGGCTCCTGCCCAATCTAGGGGGTCCAAACGCCTCCTGCCGGAGGCTCTACGCGGGAGTCGTGCGGTCCATGGCTCTTTACGGGGCACCGGTGTGGGCGCGTTCTTTGAGGCGCCGACCGGCCCGCAGGTTGAACGCGTCCCAAAGGGTCATGGCCATCCGGCTGGTCCGGGGATACCGCACGGTCTCATGCGAGGCGGCGAGCCTCCTTGCCGGATTGCCGCCATGGGATCTGGAGGCAAAAGCCCTCGCGCACGTATGGGAGTGGCGCGAGGAGGCAAAACGCCGGGGTGTAACTCCGCTGCCGCGACAAATCACGGTACAGCGGACAGAGCTCCGGCGGGATCTCATGGCGACATGGAGGGTGCGATTGTCGCAACCCAGTGCTGGGCACGCCACAATAGCGGCGGTAAGTCCCCTCTTTGAGGAGTGGTTGGAGAGGCGCCACGGCGTCCTCACCTTCCGCCTGACACAGGTCCTCACCGGACACGGTTGTTTCGGGAGGTTCCTGTTTCGCATAAGGCGGGAGGAAACGCCCGGGTGTCACCATTGTGTGGATCGCCCGGAGGACACGGTGGAGCATACGGTGGAGGTATGCCCAGCTTGGGCGGAGCACCGCAGTGTCCTCGCGGAGGCGATTGGCGGCGGCGATCTCTCGCGTCCGGCCCTGGTCCAGGCCATGGTACGGAGCGAGAGGGAATGGAAAGCCGTCACCTCCTTCTGCGAAGCAGTAATGCTCGCAAAGGAGGAGGCGGAGCGCGTGAGGGAGAGAGCCTTGCGCCCTCACGCCCCTAGTCGCCGCAGGAGACGCCCTGGGCGTCGGGAATCGCAAGCAGATTCCCGGCCACCGTAGGCGCGGGCTTGCGGACGGCGAGCCATGGGTAGCTCGCCGTCCGGTAAGGACCAGGCCCGGGTCGACGGCGCGTTGTGTTCCACGCGCGCCTCAAAGAGATGTCAGCACAAAATGACGGGGTCCGATAGGGCCGACGCCTCAGGGTCGCGGGTTATTCCACAGAGAAAACCGTGGCCCTGGCACAGGCAACTGAAGGAACACGGGTGGGTTTTAGTCAGTAAAAGTCTGACACGCCCTCCCGCTCCACCCAGAGCGGGAGAAGTCATTTGATGATTTCCCACCCAAAAAAAAAAAAAAAAAAAAAAAGGTAGACAGCAATTACATCAAATCGTTATAACTTTGCATCCAGGTGACGCATTTTGAAGCTGTTTTCAGCGTTTTTGATCTTAACTAGGCTCCGTCCTACTATCTGACCGTTTTAAATTGACCTAGACGCGGAAAAATTTTTTCGTTCAACACTTGTAAAAATTTTAACAATATTTTTCTTCAAGAAAAACTAATTAAATTTTTATTTCAACATTTTCATCACAATCTACTTTGTTCTTAATTTTAATAGCTACTTACCTGCCTTACCTGTATTCTGGTGCGCGTTCCGCGTATTAGAGTCCTGTTTGGTAGTCGTAATTCCAGGTTTTCACTCATTTTTCAGTCGAAAAACACGTTTTTTGACAAAATTTCAAAATTTTTGTTCAGGAAAAATTTCAGTAACATCACAGATAGCTAGCTCGCGCGGAGACGCGTCTTTTGACACCTCGCACGTGCGCCTAGCCCATATAGAACATCAAAAACAAAACCATCCATTTTATTCAATAATCTACGAAATCCACCTTAGGTAGACAGCAATTACATCAAATCGTTATAACTTTGCATCCAGGTGACGCATTTTGAAGCTGTTTTCAGCGTTTTTGATCTTAACTAGGCTCCGTCCTACTATCTGACCGTTTTAAATTGACCTAGACGCGGAAAAATTTTTTCGTTCAACACTTGTAAAAATTTTAACAATATTTTTCTTCAAGAAAAACTAATTAAATTTTTATTTCAACATTTTCATCACAATCTACTTTGTTCTTAATTTTAATAGCTACTTACCTGCCTTACCTGTATTCTGGTGCGCGTTCCGCGTATTAGAGTCCTGTTTGGTAGTCGTAATTCCAGGTTTTCACTCATTTTTCAGTCGAAAAACACGTTTTTTGACAAAATTTCAAAATTTTTGTTCAGGAAAAATTTCAGTAACATCACAGATAGCTAGCTCGCGCGGAGACGCGTCTTTTGACACCTCGCACGTGCGCCTAGCCCATATAGAACATCAAAAACAAAACCATCCATTTTATTCAATAATCTACGAAATCCACCTTAGGTAGACAGCAATTGGGGTCGCATGTTGAAGAGCCTCCACGCGGCGCACCCTGGGCAACGTCGGCTCCAACTGTCCACCTGCTTTTGGTGGACAGTTGGGGTTGGCGGCCAATCTTCAACAAACGGGGAAGGGTCATGGTTCCAATCATCGATCATTTATAATGGTCGATGAAGGGAACCGGGCTAGGGTTGGGGCGGCCAGTCCGTCTTCGGGACAGGTCTGGTGGCCATCTCCGTCCACACCCCCTCTGTTTGCAGAGGGTGAGTTTTGTGGGCGTCGAGTGGGGAGGGGAGAGGAAGACAACCTCTTTAAAAAATTACCTCAATCCCAAGGTCGAGCGTGCCGAGGGGATGAATGGCCGGAGGGAATCCGGTCACTAGCGCTGGGGGGGCTACCAGGGGAAATAGGGACCACACCCTTCAAAGGAAAACAAAAAAAAAAATGAACAAGACAATTGAAGAAAAACTACCCCAGGGCGGTACCGGCTGCTCAGCAGCCGGAGAATCCGCCACGTTCCCTTCGGGAACGTCAAGCCCCCATTCGTATTCTGGGGGGGGCAACAAATGTCTTCTGAGCCGAGGAGGCTCGTCGAGTGATGCGCGGTCAGAGTCTGACGCGGCATCTGGCGCGGAGGGCTCATTTAAGAGCCCGGAGCGCGTAGTGGTGGGCGCTGTTCCGAAGAACAAACGGTTCTTCCTGAAGCGGCCCAAACCGAGGGATGGCCAGGGGTCACACTCGGATGGCGGGATGGCCTCGGCCCGAAAAATCGGTCGACGCTGTGGGCCGAAAAAAAGAGGCGGAGAGCTCACCACCCAGGAGGGCAGGGAGACCAGTCCGGCCGAGTCAGCTCAGCGAGCCGTGAGTCTGGCCACGGAGGGGCGCCACACTGAAGTGGACGGCCGTAGGGTGGCCCTGTCGGAGTCCTCAGATGGTGGACGGGATGCTGCTGGCGGCTCAAAGTCTGAGCAAGCGGCCAGGTTTGCGGAGGTCGTGGTTGCCGCGATAAAGGGTGTGGCCTTGAAGAGGACTCAGCCCTCAAAAGACAAGGCCATATCTGCAGCCACGGCCTCCATTATAGAGGCAGCGGAGGCCATTCATTTCGGGCCTCCGCCGGATGGCATGTCCGAGATGCGGGCGGAGGTCGCCCGCTTGACAGCCGCCATGGAGCGTCTCCGAAAAGAGAATGTGGAGCTCCGAGCAGACCTGGCAAAGGTTCAAGGAGCCGGCCACCGGGAGGCGCAAATAGGAAGGGCGCAGCATGGGCAAGGCCAGCCCGTGTCTGCCGAGGACCGGGTTTTGACCCTGGTGCGGCATGAGCTGGCTGCCTTTCAGAGTCGGTTCTCCGCTCTGGAGGCCATTGTCCTGCGCCCTCCGCTGGCGGCGAGCCATTCGGCCTCGGGCCAGCGAAGGGCGGCGTCGTATGCCGCCACCGCGGCCAAACCAGGATCCTCGGGGCAGACCCAAAGTGGGGCCGTGGCGGGCCCGCCCCTGGCGAAACCTGCGTCGCCCCAGACCAGGAAGGGTGGGGGGACTGCACAGACGGCGAAGGCCCCAGCCGTGACGGAGAGACGGCCGCCCCCGCCTTCTAAATCTCCTCCGGCCGACGCCGAATGGCAAATTGTCGGGGAAAAGGGGAAGGTGGGTAAGGCAGCAAGGGCGGCCAGAAGAAGGCAGAGACGGCAGCGGCGCAAGGAGCGAAACGTCGCGGCTAGGCTCCGTGCCCCGAAGTCCGCAGCTGTAGTGATAACACTACAGCCGGAAGCGGAAAAGAAGGGCATGACCTACCGCGAGGTGCTCGGCAAGGCGAGGACGGCGGTGAACCTCCAGGAGATCGGCGTCACCAATGGCCTCCGGTTAAGGGTCACTGCGACTGGGGCCCGGATGCTGGAGGTCCCCGGTGCGGCCAGCGGCCCAACCGCAGACGCTCTGGCTGAAAAGCTAAGGGCGTCCCTGAATGCGGACGAGGTCCGAGTGTCCAGGCCCACCAAGTGCGCTGACATGCGCATCCTGGGCCTGGACGACTCCGTGACGGAGGAAGAGGTCGTGGCTGCCGTTGTTAGGACGGGGGGGTGCTCTGCCGAGCAGGTTAGGGCGGGCACCATTCGTCCTGACTTCACGGGGATGCAATCCATTACGGTGAGCTGCCCCGTGACGGCGGCCCAAAAAATTGCCGGAGAGGGCCGAAGGCTCCTGGTGGGCTGGGTTTCCGCGCAGGTGAAACTGCTTGAGCCCAGACCTCTGAGGTGCTTCCGCTGCCAGGTGGGCAACCACGTGGGAGTACAATGTACCTCGGAGGTGGACCGCAGCGGTCAATGCTTCCGATGTGGTCAACCCGGTCACAAGGCTGGTTCGTGCAATGCCGCGCCGCACTGCTTCATATGTGCGGCAGCTGGCAAGCCGGCCGATCACCGGGTTGGGAGTAAGGCCTGCGTTCCACCAGCCAAAGCCAGGGGTAGGGGCAAGCCCACCGCCGTCAAAGCTGCATCCGCCGCCACTACTGCCGCCGCTGCCGCCTACACCACCGTCGTCGCCGACGCAACTGTCGTGGCAGGTCCTTCACAGGGGGCTCGGGAGGGGGCTGAAATGGAGTGTCATTAATGGCCCCATTACGCCTCCTCCAGGCGAACATCAACCACTGCGCCTCTGCTCAGGATCTGTTGCTCCAGAGCATGGCGCAGTGGTCTATTAACATCGCCGTGGTCGCTGAGCCGTACTTTGTCCCGCCCAGGGATGACTGGGTGGAGGACCTGAGCGGCTCAGTGGCCCTAATTTCGTCGGGCGCCGCCGGTACCCTGTCCCTCGAGGCCGTCAAGAGGGGACGGGGTTGCGTGGCAGCACGGTTCGGGGAGATAGTCGTGGTAGGGGTGTACTTCTCTCCGAACCGAACTCTCGCCGAGTTCCACAACTCCCTAGCGGAGTTGAGAGTCGTCGTCGTCGGGTTTCGTTCCCTCCCCGTGCTCGTCCTCGGGGACTTCAATGCCAAGAACTTGGCTTGGGGTTCCCGGCTCACGGACACGCGGGGCAGGATGGTGGAGGACTGGGCTCTGGAGACAGGCCTGGTCGTCCTAAACCGGGGTTCTGTCCCAACGTGTGTGCGTATGCGGGGTGAATCAGTGGTGGACATTTCGTTCGCCAGCCCCGCTCTGTCGCCACACGTCATTGACTGGCGCGTCATGGAGGGGGTGGAGACCTATTCCGACCACCGGTACATCCGGTTCGACGTCTCCGCCCAGACCTCGAGCGCGCCGGTCCGACAGGCCCCGAGTGGTCCGCGGTGGGCGCTGAAGCAGCTGGACCGGGAGCTCCTCCTGGAAGCCTCGATCGTGCAGGCCTGGGTGTCACCACCGGATAGGCCTGCTGACATCAACGACGAGGCGGAGTGGTTCCGGGAGGCCATGTCCGAAATATGTGACGTGGCAATGCCCCGGGTCCAGCCCGGACGTGCTTGGCGCCAGGTGTGCTGGTGGTCGCCAGAGCTGACGGCTTTGCGCAAGGCGTGCGTGGCTGCGCGACACCTGTACACCAGGCACCGCAGGCTACGTATTCGCCCTCCGAATACGGAAGCCATTCAGGCGGAGCTGTACGAGGGGTACAGAGCGGCGAAGACCGCCCTCCAAGCGGAGATCCTGCGGGCCAGGGCTCTGGCCCGCGAGGAGTCGCTGGAGACTCTGAACAGGGACCCGTGGGGACGCCCCTACAAAATGGTGCGGGATAAACTCCGCCCATGGGCTCCCCCACTGACGCAGAGTCTCCGGCCCCAGCTCATGGAGGAGGTGGTGAGCACTTTGTTCCCTTCGCGGGGGGAGCATACTCCCCCGCCCATGACTCCGCCTACTGCGGTGTCGGATGCGGACCACACTGCCGACGACGACGACGATGCTTCGGAGGTGACCGGGGTGGAGCTGAGAGTGGCGGTACATAGGCTTAGTGCTAAAAATACCGCCCCAGGACCCGACGGCTTACCTGGAAGAGCCTGGGTTCTGGCCATGGAGGCTCTCGGGCCTCGACTTATGGGGCTCCTAAGCGCATGCATGGAGGAGGGCCAGTTCCCACTTCGCTGGAAGACGGGGAAACTGGTCCTCATTAAGAAGCCGGGGCGCCCTGTGGACTCTCCGTCCGCTTACCGGCCCATCGTTCTGCTCGACGAGGTGGGCAAGCTCTTTGAAAGAGTTATTGCAAACCGCCTTGTCGGGCGGCTGGTGCGGGTGGGGCCGGATTTGGCGGAGAGCCAGTTTGGTTTCCGCAGGGGGCGCTCTACGGTGGACGCCATCATGCGCGTGCGAGCCCTCACGACGGGGGATGCTGTTGCCCGGGGTGGGGTCGTCTTGGCGGTGTCTCTAGACATCGCCAATGCCTTCAACACCCTGCCCTGGAGTTGCATCAGGGAGGCATTGCGGTATCACCGGATGCCGACCTACCTCTGTCGCGTGGTCGAGGCCTATTTGACGGACAGGGCCGTCATCTACCCCGGTCACCGGGGAGAGTGGAACCGGCGAGAGATGTCGTGCGGTGTCCCACAGGGATCGGTCCTGGGGCCGCTTCTGTGGGATATCGGTTACGACTGGGTGCTGCGCGCCGACCTCCCGAATGGCGTCAGCGTGGTGTGCTACGCTGACGACACGCTGGTCCTGGCACAGGGGAGGTCGCACCAGGAGGCGGCCGAACAAGCGACACTCGGGGTTGCGACAATCGTCGAGAGGATCCGGCAGTTGGGACTCGAAGTGGCCCTGCACAAGTCCGAGGCCATGTGTTTTCATGGTCCTCGGAACGCGCCACTGTCGGGTTCCCAGATAACGGCGGGAGGGGTTCACATCGGCGTCGAGTCGACGATGAAGTACCTGGGACTCGTCCTCGACAGCCGGTGGAACTTCGTGGAACATTTCCGACGTTTGGCTCCCAGACTGGAGCGGGCTGGGGCTGCCTTGAGGCGGCTCCTGCCCAATCTAGGGGGTCCAAACGCCTCCTGCCGGAGGCTCTACGCGGGAGTCGTGCGGTCCATGGCTCTTTACGGGGCACCGGTGTGGGCGCGTTCTTTGAGGCGCCGACCGGCCCGCAGGTTGAACGCGTCCCAAAGGGTCATGGCCATCCGGCTGGTCCGGGGATACCGCACGGTCTCATGCGAGGCGGCGAGCCTCCTTGCCGGATTGCCGCCATGGGATCTGGAGGCAAAAGCCCTCGCGCACGTATGGGAGTGGCGCGAGGAGGCAAAACGCCGGGGTGTAACTCCGCTGCCGCGACAAATCACGGTACAGCGGACAGAGCTCCGGCGGGATCTCATGGCGACATGGAGGGTGCGATTGTCGCAACCCAGTGCTGGGCACGCCACAATAGCGGCGGTAAGTCCCCTCTTTGAGGAGTGGTTGGAGAGGCGACACGGCGTCCTCACCTTCCGCCTGACACAGGTCCTCACCGGACACGGTTGTTTCGGGAGGTTCCTGTTTCGCATAAGGCGGGAGGAAACGCCCGGGTGTCACCATTGTGTGGATCGCCCGGAGGACACGGTGGAGCATACGGTGGAGGTATGCCCAGCTTGGGCGGAGCACCGCAGTGTCCTCGCGGAGGCGATTGGCGGCGGCGATCTCTCGCGTCCGGCCCTGGTCCAGGCCATGGTACGGAGCGAGAGGGAATGGAAAGCCGTCACCTCCTTCTGCGAAGCAGTAATGCTCGCAAAGGAGGAGGCGGAGCGCGTGAGGGAGAGAGCCTTGCGCCCTCACGCCCCTAGTCGCCGCAGGAGACGCCCTGGGCGTCGGGAATCGCAAGCAGATTCCCGGCCACCGTAGGCGCGGGCTTGCGGACGGCGAGCCATGGGTAGCTCGCCGTCCGGTAAGGACCAGGCCCGGGTCGACGGCGCGTTGTGTTCCACGCGCGCCTCAAAGAGATGTCAGCACAAAATGACGGGGTCCGATAGGGCCGACGCCTCAGGGTCGCGGGTTATTCCACAGAGAAAACCGTGGCCCTGGCACAGGCAACTGAAGGAACACGGTGGGTTTTAGTCAGTAAAAGTCTGACACGCCCTCCCGCTCCACCCAGAGCGGGAGAAGTCATTTGATGATTTCCCACCCAAAAAAAAAAAAAAAAAAAAAAGGTAGACAGCAATTACATCAAATCGTTATAACTTTGCATCCAGGTGACGCATTTTGAAGCTGTTTTCAGCGTTTTTGATCTTAACTAGGCTCCGTCCTACTATCTGACCGTTTTAAATTGACCTAGACGCGGAAAAATTTTTTCGTTCAACACTTGTAAAAATTTTAACAATATTTTTCTTCAAGAAAAACTAATTAAATTTTTATTTCAACATTTTCATCACAATCTACTTTGTTCTTAATTTTAATAGCTACTTACCTGCCTTACCTGTATTCTGGTGCGCGTTCCGCGTATTAGAGTCCTGTTTGGTAGTCGTAATTCCAGGTTTTCACTCATTTTTCAGTCGAAAAACACGTTTTTTGACAAAATTTCAAAATTTTTGTTCAGGAAAAATTTCAGTAACATCACAGATAGCTAGCTCGCGCGGAGACGCGTCTTTTGACACCTCGCACGTGCGCCTAGCCCATATAGAACATCAAAAACAAAACCATCCATTTTATTCAATAATCTACGAAATCCACCTTAGGTAGACAGCAATTACATCAAATCGTTATAACTTTGCATCCAGGTGACGCATTTTGAAGCTGTTTTCAGCGTTTTTGATCTTAACTAGGCTCCGTCCTACTATCTGACCGTTTTAAATTGACCTAGACGCGGAAAAATTTTTTCGTTCAACACTTGTAAAAATTTTAACAATATTTTTCTTCAAGAAAAACTAATTAAATTTTTATTTCAACATTTTCATCACAATCTACTTTGTTCTTAATTTTAATAGCTACTTACCTGCCTTACCTGTATTCTGGTGCGCGTTCCGCGTATTAGAGTCCTGTTTGGTAGTCGTAATTCCAGGTTTTCACTCATTTTTCAGTCGAAAAACACGTTTTTTGACAAAATTTCAAAATTTTTGTTCAGGAAAAATTTCAGTAACATCACAGATAGCTAGCTCGCGCGGAGACGCGTCTTTTGACACCTCGCACGTGCGCCTAGCCCATATAGAACATCAAAAACAAAACCATCCATTTTATTCAATAATCTACGAAATCCACCTTAGGTAGACAGCAATTACATCAAATCGTTATAACTTTGCATCCAGGTGACGCATTTTGAAGCTGTTTTCAGCGTTTTTGATCTTAACTAGGCTCCGTCCTACTATCTGACCGTTTTAAATTGACCTAGACGCGGAAAAATTTTTTCGTTCAACACTTGTAAAAATTTTAACAATATTTTTCTTCAAGAAAAACTAATTAAATTTTTATTTCAACATTTTCATCACAATCTACTTTGTTCTTAATTTTAATAGCTACTTACCTGCCTTACCTGTATTCTGGTGCGCGTTCCGCGTATTAGAGTCCTGTTTGGTAGTCGTAATTCCAGGTTTTCACTCATTTTTCAGTCGAAAAACACGTTTTTTGACAAAATTTCAAAATTTTTGTTCAGGAAAAATTTCAGTAACATCACAGATAGCTAGCTCGCGCGGAGACGCGTCTTTTGACACCTCGCACGTGCGCCTAGCCCATATAGAACATCAAAAACAAAACCATCCATTTTATTCAATAATCTACGAAATCCACCTTAGGTAGACAGCAATTACATCAAATCGTTATAACTTTGCATCCAGGTGACGCATTTTGAAGCTGTTTTCAGCGTTTTTGATCTTAACTAGGCTCCGTCCTACTATCTGACCGTTTTAAATTGACCTAGACGCGGAAAAATTTTTTCGTTCAACACTTGTAAAAATTTTAACAATATTTTTCTTCAAGAAAAACTAATTAAATTTTTATTTCAACATTTTCATCACAATCTACTTTGTTCTTAATTTTAATAGCTACTTACCTGCCTTACCTGTATTCTGGTGCGCGTTCCGCGTATTAGAGTCCTGTTTGGTAGTCGTAATTCCAGGTTTTCACTCATTTTTCAGTCGAAAAACACGTTTTTTGACAAAATTTCAAAATTTTTGTTCAGGAAAAATTTCAGTAACATCACAGATAGCTAGCTCGCGCGGAGACGCGTCTTTTGACACCTCGCACGTGCGCCTAGCCCATATAGAACATCAAAAACAAAACCATCCATTTTATTCAATAATCTACGAAATCCACCTTAGGTAGACAGCAATTACATCAAATCGTTATAACTTTGCATCCAGGTGACGCATTTTGAAGCTGTTTTCAGCGTTTTTGATCTTAACTAGGCTCCGTCCTACTATCTGACCGTTTTAAATTGACCTAGACGCGGAAAAATTTTTTCGTTCAACACTTGTAAAAATTTTAACAATATTTTTCTTCAAGAAAAACTAATTAAATTTTTATTTCAACATTTTCATCACAATCTACTTTGTTCTTAATTTTAATAGCTACTTACCTGCCTTACCTGTATTCTGGTGCGCGTTCCGCGTATTAGAGTCCTGTTTGGTAGTCGTAATTCCAGGTTTTCACTCATTTTTCAGTCGAAAAACACGTTTTTTGACAAAATTTCAAAATTTTTGTTCAGGAAAAATTTCAGTAACATCACAGATAGCTAGCTCGCGCGGAGACGCGTCTTTTGACACCTCGCACGTGCGCCTAGCCCATATAGAACATCAAAAACAAAACCATCCATTTTATTCAATAATCTACGAAATCCACCTTAGGTAGACAGCAATTACATCAAATCGTTATAACTTTGCATCCAGGTGACGCATTTTGAAGCTGTTTTCAGCGTTTTTGATCTTAACTAGGCTCCGTCCTACTATCTGACCGTTTTAAATTGACCTAGACGCGGAAAAATTTTTTCGTTCAACACTTGTAAAAATTTTAACAATATTTTTCTTCAAGAAAAACTAATTAAATTTTTATTTCAACATTTTCATCACAATCTACTTTGTTCTTAATTTTAATAGCTACTTACCTGCCTTACCTGTATTCTGGTGCGCGTTCCGCGTATTAGAGTCCTGTTTGGTAGTCGTAATTCCAGGTTTTCACTCATTTTTCAGTCGAAAAACACGTTTTTTGACAAAATTTCAAAATTTTTGTTCAGGAAAAATTTCAGTAACATCACAGATAGCTAGCTCGCGCGGAGACGCGTCTTTTGACACCTCGCACGTGCGCCTAGCCCATATAGAACATCAAAAACAAAACCATCCATTTTATTCAATAATCTACGAAATCCACCTTAGGTAGACAGCAATTACATCAAATCGTTATAACTTTGCATCCAGGTGACGCATTTTGAAGCTGTTTTCAGCGTTTTTGATCTTAACTAGGCTCCGTCCTACTATCTGACCGTTTTAAATTGACCTAGACGCGGAAAAATTTTTTCGTTCAACACTTGTAAAAATTTTAACAATATTTTTCTTCAAGAAAAACTAATTAAATTTTTATTTCAACATTTTCATCACAATCTACTTTGTTCTTAATTTTAATAGCTACTTACCTGCCTTACCTGTATTCTGGTGCGCGTTCCGCGTATTAGAGTCCTGTTTGGTAGTCGTAATTCCAGGTTTTCACTCATTTTTCAGTCGAAAAACACGTTTTTTGACAAAATTTCAAAATTTTTGTTCAGGAAAAATTTCAGTAACATCACAGATAGCTAGCTCGCGCGGAGACGCGTCTTTTGACACCTCGCACGTGCGCCTAGCCCATATAGAACATCAAAAACAAAACCATCCATTTTATTCAATAATCTACGAAATCCACCTTAGGTAGACAGCAATTACATCAAATCGTTATAACTTTGCATCCAGGTGACGCATTTTGAAGCTGTTTTCAGCGTTTTTGATCTTAACTAGGCTCCGTCCTACTATCTGACCGTTTTAAATTGACCTAGACGCGGAAAAATTTTTTCGTTCTGACAACACAAGGTGACATCTGACGCTGGTTTTCAGCTGCAACCCACGAGTGCCATACGCCAGAATACTAAAACACAGAGAAGTGTGTGTCCGTTTTAATGACATACATGTGTGTGTGTATGTTGAGTTTGAGTAAGGATAAATGGAATACTAAAATTAATTGTCCAGTTTCTGTGTATTTCCTACATACATTAAAATAGTAATCTATAAATAAATAAAAAAGTAAAACTACTCCACGACGTATTTGGCAAAATTCATTCATCACCACTGTCAATAAATACTAAGTAACCAAAATAAAAATTGATAAAATGGAAAAAATAAAATTAAAAATAATAATAGAAATTACAATTAATAATTTATAAAATTTTATAAAATTAAAAGAAATAAAATAAAAGAAATTAAAAATTGTTAAATTGATAAAATTGAAAATGAATACATTTATTGCTTTATATGGCAGATATGTCGGCTCGAACACTTTCAAAATCCTTCTGATGGTGTAGTAAAAATTCTTTTAATTTCAATTTGAAAGTCGAGCAACTTTTACTATACTTTATAGGAGGAGGGATATTATTCCAGCATTTAGAAGCTGCGTAGCGAAAACTGCCTCTGAAAGCCGCCGACTTGTGCTGTGGGATGGAAAGCTGTTGAGAACATTTTCGTCCCTCACCGATTCTGTGTCTTCTTGTCCACGATAGTCTGTCATATAAGTAAGAAGGGGAGTGAGACTTAATAACACCAAAGAGTAGGCTCGCCAAGTGAAGTTTACGCCTAGCTTTCATTTTTAAAATGTTGTGCTTGTTGAAAAAAGGTGTAACATGTCCTCTAAAGGGAACTTTAAAACAGAAACGTGCACAAGCGTTTTGAAGTCTTTGGATCATTCTTTCAGTTTTTGACAGTAGTCGTTGGCCGTACACCGTGTCCGCATAATTTAACTTTGATAGAACCAAAGACTCCACAAGCAAGACTCGCAATTCTTCACTAAGATAGGGACGGGCTTTGTATAAAATCTTAAGTCTATAATAGCAGTTACGGATAGACTCAGACACGTGTTTATGAAAGCGAAGCTCCGCGTCCATGATAAGACCCAGATTACGTGCTTCGTAGACCCGTTCGATAGGCTCTCCCATAACAGTGACACAGCCGGCACAGGGTTTAATTTTACCTAACTGGTTTTCGGTTCCAAAAAGCATATACTTGGTCTTGGTAGGGTTTAAGGCAAGCGTGTTGGCATTGGACCATTGCACTATGTTTTCAAGATCTTTATTAAGATCACTTAATGCTTGTTCATAGTCTTCTGGCTTAAATGATATATATATTTGTGTATCATCGGCATAAATATGGTATTTGCATTTATTTATACTTTTAATGATATCGGCACAGTATAAAATAAACAATACTGGCCCAAGAATCGAGCCCTGTGGAACCCCCCTTCCTACTGAGCGATACCGAGAGACAACTGTTGAGCCGTCCGACCGACGTATTTCAACAAATTGCGTACGATCGCCAAGATAGCTACCAAACCATTTTATTGTGTCCTCATCAAATCCATAAAAAGCCATCTTTGATAGTAATAGAGGAACGTTAATACAGTCAAACGCGCGTGAAAAATCAAGAAAAACTAAAATAGTGCACATCCCATTATCTTGCGCCGACAAGATATTGTCTGTCACATCCAACAGAGCCGTGGCTGTACTACGACCTTTCCTAAACCCTGATTGAACATCTGGGAGGATTTTATTAGCCTCTAAAAATTCTACCAATTGCGCACATACTACTTTCTCTAAAACTTTAGAAAGTACCGGCAGTATACTTATAGGTCTAAGATTATAAGGTCTAAGATTAGAATTACATCAAATCGTTATAACTTTGCATCCAGGTGACGCATTTTGAAGCTGTTTTCAGCGTTTTTGATCTTAACTAGGCTCCGTCCTACTATCTGACCGTTTTAAATTGACCTAGACGCGAAAAAATTTTTTCGTTCAACACTTGTAAAAATTTTAACAATATTTTTCTTCAAGAAAAACTAATTAAATTTTTATTTCAACATTTTCATCACAATCTACTTTGGTCTTAATTTTAATAGCTACTTACCTGCCTTACCTGTATTCTGGTGCGCGTTCCGCGTATTAGAGTCCTGTTTGGTAGTCGTAATTCCAGGTTTTCACTCATTTTTCAGTCGAAAAACACGTTTTTTTGACAAAATTTCAAAATTTTTGTTCAGGAAAAATTTCAGTAACATCACAGATAGCTAGCTCGCGCGGAGACGCGTCTTTTGACACCTCGCACGTGCGCCTAGCCCATATAGAACATCAAAAACAAAACCATCCATTTTATTCAATAATCTACGAAATCCACCTTAGGTAGACAGCAATTACATCAAATCGTTATAACTTTGCATCCAGGTGACGCATTTTGAAGCTGTTTTCAGCGTTTTTGATCTTAACTAGGCTCCGTCCTACTATCTGACCGTTTTAAATTGACCTAGACGCGAAAAAATTTTTTCGTTCAACACTTGTAAAAATTTTAACAATATTTTTCTTCAAGAAAAACTAATTAAATTTTTATTTCAACATTTTCATCACAATCTACTTTGGTCTTAATTTTAATAGCTACTTACCTGCCTTACCTGTATTCTGGTGCGCGTTCCGCGTATTAGAGTCCTGTTTGGTAGTCGTAATTCCAGGTTTTCACTCATTTTTCAGTCGAAAAACACGTTTTTTTGACAAAATTTCAAAATTTTTGTTCAGGAAAAATTTCAGTAACATCACAGATAGCTAGCTCGCGCGGAGACGCGTCTTTTGACACCTCGCACGTGCGCCTAGCCCATATAGAACATCAAAAACAAAACCATCCATTTTATTCAATAATCTACGAAATCCACCTTAGGTAGACAGCAATTACATCAAATCGTTATAACTTTGCATCCAGGTGACGCATTTTGAAGCTGTTTTCAGCGTTTTTGATCTTAACTAGGCTCCGTCCTACTATCTGACCGTTTTAAATTGACCTAGACGCGAAAAAATTTTTTCGTTCAACACTTGTAAAAATTTTAACAATATTTTTCTTCAAGAAAAACTAATTAAATTTTTATTTCAACATTTTCATCACAATCTACTTTGGTCTTAATTTTAATAGCTACTTACCTGCCTTACCTGTATTCTGGTGCGCGTTCCGCGTATTAGAGTCCTGTTTGGTAGTCGTAATTCCAGGTTTTCACTCATTTTTCAGTCGAAAAACACGTTTTTTGACAAAATTTCAAAATTTTTGTTCAGGAAAAATTTCAGTAACATCACAGATAGCTAGCTCGCGCGGAGACGCGTCTTTTGACACCTCGCACGTGCGCCTAGCCCATATAGAACATCAAAAACAAAACCATCCATTTTATTCAATAATCTACGAAATCCACCTTAGGTAGACAGCAATTACATCAAATCGTTATAACTTTGCATCCAGGTGACGCATTTTGAAGCTGTTTTCAGCGTTTTTGATCTTAACTAGGCTCCGTCCTACTATCTGACCGTTTTAAATTGACCTAGACGCGAAAAAATTTTTTCGTTCAACACTTGTAAAAATTTTAACAATATTTTTCTTCAAGAAAAACTAATTAAATTTTTATTTCAACATTTTCATCACAATCTACTTTGGTCTTAATTTTAATAGCTACTTACCTGCCTTACCTGTATTCTGGTGCGCGTTCCGCGTATTAGAGTCCTGTTTGGTAGTCGTAATTCCAGGTTTTCACTCATTTTTCAGTCGAAAAACACGTTTTTTGACAAAATTTCAAAATTTTTGTTCAGGAAAAATTTCAGTAACATCACAGATAGCTAGCTCGCGCGGAGACGCGTCTTTTGACACCTCGCACGTGCGCCTAGCCCATATAGAACATCAAAAACAAAACCATCCATTTTATTCAATAATCTACGAAATCCACCTTAGGTAGACAGCAATTACATCAAATCGTTATAACTTTGCATCCAGGTGACGCATTTTGAAGCTGTTTTCAGCGTTTTTGATCTTAACTAGGCTCCGTCCTACTATCTGACCGTTTTAAATTGACCTAGACGCGAAAAAATTTTTTCGTTCAACACTTGTAAAAATTTTAACAATATTTTTCTTCAAGAAAAACTAATTAAATTTTTATTTCAACATTTTCATCACAATCTACTTTGGTCTTAATTTTAATAGCTACTTACCTGCCTTACCTGTATTCTGGTGCGCGTTCCGCGTATTAGAGTCCTGTTTGGTAGTCGTAATTCCAGGTTTTCACTCATTTTTCAGTCGAAAAACACGTTTTTTTGACAAAATTTCAAAATTTTTGTTCAGGAAAAATTTCAGTAACATCACAGATAGCTAGCTCGCGCGGAGACGCGTCTTTTGACACCTCGCACGTGCGCCTAGCCCATATAGAACATCAAAAACAAAACCATCCATTTTATTCAATAATCTACGAAATCCACCTTAGGTAGACAGCAATTACATCAAATCGTTATAACTTTGCATCCAGGTGACGCATTTTGAAGCTGTTTTCAGCGTTTTTGATCTTAACTAGGCTCCGTCCTACTATCTGACCGTTTTAAATTGACCTAGACGCGAAAAAATTTTTTCGTTCAACACTTGTAAAAATTTTAACAATATTTTTCTTCAAGAAAAACTAATTAAATTTTTATTTCAACATTTTCATCACAATCTACTTTGGTCTTAATTTTAATAGCTACTTACCTGCCTTACCTGTATTCTGGTGCGCGTTCCGCGTATTAGAGTCCTGTTTGGTAGTCGTAATTCCAGGTTTTCACTCATTTTTCAGTCGAAAAACACGTTTTTTGACAAAATTTCAAAATTTTTGTTCAGGAAAAATTTCAGTAACATCACAGATAGCTAGCTCGCGCGGAGACGCGTCTTTTGACACCTCGCACGTGCGCCTAGCCCATATAGAACATCAAAAACAAAACCATCCATTTTATTCAATAATCTACGAAATCCACCTTAGGTAGACAGCAATTACATCAAATCGTTATAACTTTGCATCCAGGTGACGCATTTTGAAGCTGTTTTCAGCGTTTTTGATCTTAACTAGGCTCCGTCCTACTATCTGACCGTTTTAAATTGACCTAGACGCGAAAAAATTTTTTCGTTCAACACTTGTAAAAATTTTAACAATATTTTTCTTCAAGAAAAACTAATTAAATTTTTATTTCAACATTTTCATCACAATCTACTTTGGTCTTAATTTTAATAGCTAC
The DNA here is from genome assembly GCA_963555695.1 of Dasypolia templi. Classification (NCBI taxonomy): domain Eukaryota; kingdom Metazoa; phylum Arthropoda; class Insecta; order Lepidoptera; family Noctuidae; genus Dasypolia; species Dasypolia templi. Next base: position 72,246 of record CAUVWP010000036.1, on the reverse strand, counting down.
TTACCTGCCTTACCTGTATTCTGGTGCGCGTTCCGCGTATTAGAGTCCTGTTTGGTAGTCGTAATTCCAGGTTTTCACTCATTTTTCAGTCGAAAAACACGTTTTTTGACAAAATTTCAAAATTTTTGTTCAGGAAAAATTTCAGTAACATCACAGATAGCTAGCTCGCGCGGAGACGCGTCTTTTGACACCTCGCACGTGCGCCTAGCCCATATAGAACATCAAAAACAAAACCATCCATTTTATTCAATAATCTACGAAATCCACCTTAGGTAGACAGCAATTACATCAAATCGTTATAACTTTGCATCCAGGTGACGCATTTTGAAGCTGTTTTCAGCGTTTTTGATCTTAACTAGGCTCCGTCCTACTATCTGACCGTTTTAAATTGACCTAGACGCGAAAAAATTTTTTCGTTCAACACTTGTAAAAATTTTAACAATATTTTTCTTCAAGAAAAACTAATTAAATTTTTATTTCAACATTTTCATCACAATCTACTTTGGTCTTAATTTTAATAGCTACTTACCTGCCTTACCTGTATTCTGGTGCGCGTTCCGCGTATTAGAGTCCTGTTTGGTAGTCGTAATTCCAGGTTTTCACTCATTTTTCAGTCGAAAAACACGTTTTTTGACAAAATTTCAAAATTTTTGTTCAGGAAAAATTTCAGTAACATCACAGATAGCTAGCTCGCGCGGAGACGCGTCTTTTGACACCTCGCACGTGCGCCTAGCCCATATAGAACATCAAAAACAAAACCATCCATTTTATTCAATAATCTACGAAATCCACCTTAGGTAGACAGCAATTACATCAAATCGTTATAACTTTGCATCCAGGTGACGCATTTTGAAGCTGTTTTCAGCGTTTTTGATCTTAACTAGGCTCCGTCCTACTATCTGACCGTTTTAAATTGACCTAGACGCGAAAAAATTTTTTCGTTCAACACTTGTAAAAATTTTAACAATATTTTTCTTCAAGAAAAACTAATTAAATTTTTATTTCAACATTTTCATCACAATCTACTTTGGTCTTAATTTTAATAGCTACTTACCTGCCTTACCTGTATTCTGGTGCGCGTTCCGCGTATTAGAGTCCTGTTTGGTAGTCGTAATTCCAGGTTTTCACTCATTTTTCAGTCGAAAAACACGTTTTTTGACAAAATTTCAAAATTTTTGTTCAGGAAAAATTTCAGTAACATCACAGATAGCTAGCTCGCGCGGAGACGCGTCTTTTGACACCTCGCACGTGCGCCTAGCCCATATAGAACATCAAAAACAAAACCATCCATTTTATTCAATAATCTACGAAATCCACCTTAGGTAGACAGCAATTACATCAAATCGTTATAACTTTGCATCCAGGTGACGCATTTTGAAGCTGTTTTCAGCGTTTTTGATCTTAACTAGGCTCCGTCCTACTATCTGACCGTTTTAAATTGACCTAGACGCGAAAAAATTTTTTCGTTCAACACTTGTAAAAATTTTAACAATATTTTTCTTCAAGAAAAACTAATTAAATTTTTATTTCAACATTTTCATCACAATCTACTTTGGTCTTAATTTTAATAGCTACTTACCTGCCTTACCTGTATTCTGGTGCGCGTTCCGCGTATTAGAGTCCTGTTTGGTAGTCGTAATTCCAGGTTTTCACTCATTTTTCAGTCGAAAAACACGTTTTTTTGACAAAATTTCAAAATTTTTGTTCAGGAAAAATTTCAGTAACATCACAGATAGCTAGCTCGCGCGGAGACGCGTCTTTTGACACCTCGCACGTGCGCCTAGCCCATATAGAACATCAAAAACAAAACCATCCATTTTATTCAATAATCTACGAAATCCACCTTAGGTAGACAGCAATTACATCAAATCGTTATAACTTTGCATCCAGGTGACGCATTTTGAAGCTGTTTTCAGCGTTTTTGATCTTAACTAGGCTCCGTCCTACTATCTGACCGTTTTAAATTGACCTAGACGCGAAAAAATTTTTTCGTTCAACACTTGTAAAAATTTTAACAATATTTTTCTTCAAGAAAAACTAATTAAATTTTTATTTCAACATTTTCATCACAATCTACTTTGGTCTTAATTTTAATAGCTACTTACCTGCCTTACCTGTATTCTGGTGCGCGTTCCGCGTATTAGAGTCCTGTTTGGTAGTCGTAATTCCAGGTTTTCACTCATTTTTCAGTCGAAAAACACGTTTTTTGACAAAATTTCAAAATTTTTGTTCAGGAAAAATTTCAGTAACATCACAGATAGCTAGCTCGCGCGGAGACGCGTCTTTTGACACCTCGCACGTGCGCCTAGCCCATATAGAACATCAAAAACAAAACCATCCATTTTATTCAATAATCTACGAAATCCACCTTAGGTAGACAGCAATTACATCAAATCGTTATAACTTTGCATCCAGGTGACGCATTTTGAAGCTGTTTTCAGCGTTTTTGATCTTAACTAGGCTCCGTCCTACTATCTGACCGTTTTAAATTGACCTAGACGCGAAAAAATTTTTTCGTTCAACACTTGTAAAAATTTTAACAATATTTTTCTTCAAGAAAAACTAATTAAATTTTTATTTCAACATTTTCATCACAATCTACTTTGGTCTTAATTTTAATAGCTACTTACCTGCCTTACCTGTATTCTGGTGCGCGTTCCGCGTATTAGAGTCCTGTTTGGTAGTCGTAATTCCAGGTTTTCACTCATTTTTCAGTCGAAAAACACGTTTTTTGACAAAATTTCAAAATTTTTGTTCAGGAAAAATTTCAGTAACATCACAGATAGCTAGCTCGCGCGGAGACGCGTCTTTTGACACCTCGCACGTGCGCCTAGCCCATATAGAACATCAAAAACAAAACCATCCATTTTATTCAATAATCTACGAAATCCACCTTAGGTAGACAGCAATTAGAAAGAAAAAGAAAGAAAGAAAAATGCGTTTATTGGCATTACAACACAAACCAATTACACCTTAAAACTATAAAAAACAGAAAACAAATAAAGTAATGCCAAAAGGGCCTCAGCTCAGCATAATGTCAGATGACAACACAAGGTGACATCTGACGCTGGTTTTCAGCTGCAACCCACGAGTGCCATACGCCAGAATACTAAAACACAGAGAAGTGTGTGTCCGTTTTAATGACATACATGTGTGTGTGTATGTTGAGTTTGAGTAAGGATAAATGGAATACTAAAATTAATTGTCCAGTTTCTGTGTATTTCCTACATACATTAAAATAGTAATCTATAAATAAATAAAAAAGTAAAACTACTCCACGACGTATTTGGCAAAATTCATTCATCACCACTGTCAATAAATACTAAGTAACCAAAATAAAAATTGATAAAATGGAAAAAATAAAATTAAAAATAATAATAGAAATTACAATTAATAATTTATAAAATTTTATAAAATTAAAAGAAATAAAATAAAAGAAATTAAAAATTGTTAAATTGATAAAATTGAAAATGAATACATTTATTGCTTTATATGGCAGATATGTCGGCTCGAACACTTTCAAAATCCTTCTGATGGTGTAGTAAAAATTCTTTTAATTTCAATTTGAAAGTCGAGCAACTTTTACTATACTTTATAGGAGGAGGGATATTATTCCAGCATTTAGAAGCTGCGTAGCGAAAACTGCCTCTGAAAGCCGCCGACTTGTGCTGTGGGATGGAAAGCTGTTGAGAACATTTTCGTCCCTCACCGATTCTGTGTCTTCTTGTCCACGATAGTCTGTCATATAAGTAAGAAGGGGAGTGAGACTTAATAACACCAAAGAGTAGGCTCGCCAAGTGAAGTTTACGCCTAGCTTTCATTTTTAAAATGTTGTGCTTGTTGAAAAAAGGTGTAACATGTCCTCTAAAGGGAACTTTAAAACAGAAACGTGCACAAGCGTTTTGAAGTCTTTGGATCATTCTTTCAGTTTTTGACAGTAGTCGTTGGCCGTACACCGTGTCCGCATAATTTAACTTTGATAGAACCAAAGACTCCACAAGCAAGACTCGCAATTCTTCACTAAGATAGGGACGGGCTTTGTATAAAATCTTAAGTCTATAATAGCAGTTACGGATAGACTCAGACACGTGTTTATGAAAGCGAAGCTCCGCGTCCATGATAAGACCCAGATTACGTGCTTCGTAGACCCGTTCGATAGGCTCTCCCATAACAGTGACACAGCCGGCACAGGGTTTAATTTTACCTAACTGGTTTTCGGTTCCAAAAAGCATATACTTGGTCTTGGTAGGGTTTAAGGCAAGCGTGTTGGCATTGGACCATTGCACTATGTTTTCAAGATCTTTATTAAGATCACTTAATGCTTGTTCATAGTCTTCTGGCTTAAATGATATATATATTTGTGTATCATCGGCATAAATATGGTATTTGCATTTATTTATACTTTTAATGATATCGGCACAGTATAAAATAAACAATACTGGCCCAAGAATCGAGCCCTGTGGAACCCCCCTTCCTACTGAGCGATACCGAGAGACAACTGTTGAGCCGTCCGACCGACGTATTTCAACAAATTGCGTACGATCGCCAAGATAGCTACCAAACCATTTTATTGTGTCCTCATCAAATCCATAAAAAGCCATCTTTGATAGTAATAGAGGAACGTTAATACAGTCAAACGCGCGTGAAAAATCAAGAAAAACTAAAATAGTGCACATCCCATTATCTTGCGCCGACAAGATATTGTCTGTCACATCCAACAGAGCCGTGGCTGTACTACGACCTTTCCTAAACCCTGATTGAACATCTGGGAGGATTTTATTAGCCTCTAAAAATTCTACCAATTGCGCACATACTACTTTCTCTAAAACTTTAGAAAGTACCGGCAGTATACTTATAGGTCTAAGATTATAAGGTCTAAGATCCGCCAGCAAAGGGAAAGCCCCTGGGGAAAGCCTCCTTCCGCGCTGATGCCGGAGCGGCTCAGTCCGCAGAGGCCGTCTCCCTGGGCTAACCTTAATCACCTGAAGGCTCCCGCAGCTTCGGTGCCCTCTATTCCCGCGCAACCAGCGCAACCCGCTCAACTTCCAGCGCTGATGGCTTCCGCCATCCCAGCGCCTTTGGTAGCCCCCGCGGCCCCTACGGCCTCTCCAGCGAAACCTCAGGGAACCCAGGGCCGAAACAGCGCCCAAATTATACTTAGTACATACGCGGCTCTCTTCACCACCGCCGCGGACAAAATGGCGGAAGAAATCGTTGCTGCAAACGGCAACGCACTCCGCCTTATGGAAATCCTCAGCGCGTATCCCGAGATCGCGCAAGTTCTACACTCACTCAAATATTAATTCTCAATGGATAATACGAGAGTAAACAGTAACAAACCCCGATCCCTTAAATTAGGCTTCTTCAACGCAAATGGCGTTTCAGGTCAACGCGATGAGATCGCCGCTTTCCTCCGCGACCATCAGCTTGACATCCTCCTCATACAGGAAACCTTTTTAAAACCACATCACCGAAACCCGAATATTGCCAACTTTAAACTAGTTCGCAATGACAGGTCTCGATGTCACAAGGGTGGCACACTCATATACTTTAGGAAATCTTTGTATTGTATCCCTATAGACCCACCTCCTCTCTTCTCCCATCTGGAGACCTCTATCTGTCGGCTCGGCATGACCGGCCACCAACCGATCACCATCATCTCCGCTTATTTCCCACCCGACAATGGTCCGGAGGATCCCATCTCGCTCCAAAAGGACTTCACTGCCCTCTTCGGTATGAGTGACTCCGTCATCTTGGCGGGGGATCTTAATGCCAAGCACCCGGCGTGGAATAGTAGCACAACCTCAACCAGAGGTAGGTTAGTTTTCAAGTTAGGCGAATCCCTTAACTTTGACGTCATCGCTCCAATGAGCCCGACTCACTTCCCAGGTAATCCTAATCACCTTCCCGATGTTCTCGATGTAGCGCTGCTCAAGAATGTGAACCTCCGTTTGCAATCGATTGAGACGTTCCACGAGCTAAATTCTGACCACCGCCCTGTAGTCATGCATCTTGCACCCTACTCGGGCCCGATCGACCCCAACCGCCCCCCTCAGACCCAGACGATAACCGACTGGAGGAAAGTAAGCGAAAGACTGAAATCCACCACGTCGCCTCACTTAGACACCATCCCCGATCACTTAGTGTCAGTCGCTGACACGACGGCCGCAATCGACTCGTTTACAGAGCACGTACAATCCGTATTGACGGATTGTTCACGGGAAGTTCCGGTGATGGAAGACCATCGCTGGAAACTACCTACTGACGTACGTGACCTGATAACCGAGAAGAACGCGGCCATCCGTGCCTACGACTCCTTCCCTTGTGACGCGAACAAAGCCCACATGCGCCATTTACAGCGTGCTGTAAAGAAACGCATAGGGGAGGTTCGCTCTGAGGGCTGGAACAAGATGCTCAGCGAACTCGAGCCCACTCATCAAGCCTTCTGGCAATTACAGAGGAAATTGCGTTCCTCAGAAGAGGTCTCTATGCCTCCTCTCATCCGCCCCGACAATAGTGTCGCTTTCGACAGTCCCGATAAGGCTGAATGTCTTGCCGACAGCCTAGAGTCCCAATGTTCTCCCAGCTCCCAACCAGTAGACCAAGCTCACCTGAACAAGGTCGACGCTGAAGTCGAACGAAGAGCCTCCCTCCCTCCCGTCGAAGACCCTGATGATCCTCTGCCTCCCGTCACTCCAGACGAAGTGCACGACATCATTAAAGGGCTCCACGCTCGTAAGGCCCCCGGTTCGGATGGTATTACCAATAAGGTATACAAACTCCTTCCTGCCCCGCTAATAATGCTTATGACCGCCATCTTCAATGGCGCCTTGAGCAACAACATCTTCCCACAAGCATGGAAAGAAGCCACCGTCATCGGTATCCCAAAGCCAGGCAAGCCAAAGTCTGAGCCCTCCAGCTACCGCCCTATTAGCTTACTCAATGTCCTCGGCAAAATCTACGAGAGGCTTATTTATAAGCGTCTCAAAGACTACGCCGAAGCAAAGAGCCTCATTCCCAACGAGCAGTTTGGTTTCCGCCCACAACACTCGAGTATCCACCAGGTCCACCGTATCGTAGAGCACTTGTGCGCCGGTATGCAGCGTAACGCGACGACGGGTGTGCTATTCTTCGACATAGCGAAAGCCTTCGACAAAGTCTGGCACAACGGCTTGTTATACAAGCTTTACCAACTAGGAGTGCCAGATCGTCTCGTACTCATCTTACGAGACTTTTTGTCGAATCGCACCTTCCGCTATCGCATCGAGGGTGCACTCTCGTCCCCTCACCCTATTCGCGCCGGTGTCCCTCAGGGTTCCGTCATATCTCCTCTAGTTTTCACGCTGTTCACCAGCGATATCCCACAGAGTAAAAAGGCTCAGTTGGCTCTCTTCGCCGACGACACTGCCGTTTACTATACCGGTCATTGTCCCAATGCTATAGCTCGTACTCTCCAAACCTCCGCAAACGTCTTAGGCGCTTGGTTCCGGAAATGGAGAATCGAGGTCAACCCCGATAAGAGTCAGGCGGTTCTCTTCTCGAGACGTCGTCGAGTCCCACCCCCCCTTCCCAGCCCGATCACTATGTACGGCAAGCCAATCCCTTGGGAGAAGCAAGCCAAATACCTAGGCGTGATCCTTGATAAAAACTTAACGTTCAAAGAGCACATTAAGGCTGTTCGCGCGCGCGCCGCTTTCGCTCTTGGTAGACTCCACTTTATTCTGACAGCCCGTTGCAAACTGTCACTTAAATGCAAGCTGCGCATCTACACCGCAGTCATCCGTCCCATCATGACCTATGCCTGCGTTGTATTCGCGCACGCTCACCCACGTCATCTGCATAAGATGCAGACCCTCCAGAACCGTTTCCTCAGAAAGGTCACGGGTGCCCCCTTCTATGTCCGTAATATAAATCTCCACATCGATCTTAAAATGCCTACCATAAACCAGTTCATGAAACGCTTATCGAAGCGTTTCTTTGACTGTGGCATAAAACACCCCAACCCCTTGATCTCAGCGGCCGCCCGCTACACTCCTTCCCGTATTAGTAGTATTCGCCGACCAAGGCATACCTTAATCGCCCCCGACGACGCCACTACCCTCCTCCAGGAGAGTAGTAAGGCAACCAGCACGCTTCATAAGCCCAAAACCCGATCGCCGTCCTACCGTCCTCGCCGCCGAGGCCCGCCGCGACGCCCAAATCTACGCCCCTCCCGACCCTTGCTCGAGCCAGCCCGCGCCGCTGAGCCTGTAGCTTTAAATTCGTCCATAAATAATATCATTCCTGATCCAGCTAGTCATTTGCTGCCCTCTTCCAGCGACGCCCTAAGCCGAGGTTCGTACCCCACAGGGGGTGCCCTTAGCGTGTAGTCGCTTAGTTTTTAGTTAGTATTTAAGTTTAAGTCCTGGCTGGAGGCCTTAATTTATTAGGGAATCCACAGGCAAGTCCGTCTAAGCAGACGACAACCTCATAGGTTGACCTGCGAGATGCCATTTATAAAAAAAAAAAAAAAAAAAAGGTCTAAGATTAGAATTACATCAAATCGTTATAACTTTGCATCCAGGTGACGCATTTTGAAGCTGTTTTCAGCGTTTTTGATCTTAACTAGGCTCCGTCCTACTATCTGACCGTTTTAAATTGACCTAGACGCGAAAAAATTTTTTCGTTCAACACTTGTAAAAATTTTAACAATATTTTTCTTCAAGAAAAACTAATTAAATTTTTATTTCAACATTTTCATCACAATCTACTTTGGTCTTAATTTTAATAGCTACTTACCTGCCTTACCTGTATTCTGGTGCGCGTTCCGCGTATTAGAGTCCTGTTTGGTAGTCGTAATTCCAGGTTTTCACTCATTTTTCAGTCGAAAAACACGTTTTTTTGACAAAATTTCAAAATTTTTGTTCAGGAAAAATTTCAGTAACATCACAGATAGCTAGCTCGCGCGGAGACGCGTCTTTTGACACCTCGCACGTGCGCCTAGCCCATATAGAACATCAAAAACAAAACCATCCATTTTATTCAATAATCTACGAAATCCACCTTAGGTAGACAGCAATTACATCAAATCGTTATAACTTTGCATCCAGGTGACGCATTTTGAAGCTGTTTTCAGCGTTTTTGATCTTAACTAGGCTCCGTCCTACTATCTGACCGTTTTAAATTGACCTAGACGCGAAAAAATTTTTTCGTTCAACACTTGTAAAAATTTTAACAATATTTTTCTTCAAGAAAAACTAATTAAATTTTTATTTCAACATTTTCATCACAATCTACTTTGGTCTTAATTTTAATAGCTACTTACCTGCCTTACCTGTATTCTGGTGCGCGTTCCGCGTATTAGAGTCCTGTTTGGTAGTCGTAATTCCAGGTTTTCACTCATTTTTCAGTCGAAAAACACGTTTTTTTGACAAAATTTCAAAATTTTTGTTCAGGAAAAATTTCAGTAACATCACAGATAGCTAGCTCGCGCGGAGACGCGTCTTTTGACACCTCGCACGTGCGCCTAGCCCATATAGAACATCAAAAACAAAACCATCCATTTTATTCAATAATCTACGAAATCCACCTTAGGTAGACAGCAATTACATCAAATCGTTATAACTTTGCATCCAGGTGACGCATTTTGAAGCTGTTTTCAGCGTTTTTGATCTTAACTAGGCTCCGTCCTACTATCTGACCGTTTTAAATTGACCTAGACGCGAAAAAATTTTTTCGTTCAACACTTGTAAAAATTTTAACAATATTTTTCTTCAAGAAAAACTAATTAAATTTTTATTTCAACATTTTCATCACAATCTACTTTGGTCTTAATTTTAATAGCTACTTACCTGCCTTACCTGTATTCTGGTGCGCGTTCCGCGTATTAGAGTCCTGTTTGGTAGTCGTAATTCCAGGTTTTCACTCATTTTTCAGTCGAAAAACACGTTTTTTGACAAAATTTCAAAATTTTTGTTCAGGAAAAATTTCAGTAACATCACAGATAGCTAGCTCGCGCGGAGACGCGTCTTTTGACACCTCGCACGTGCGCCTAGCCCATATAGAACATCAAAAACAAAACCATCCATTTTATTCAATAATCTACGAAATCCACCTTAGGTAGACAGCAATTACATCAAATCGTTATAACTTTGCATCCAGGTGACGCATTTTGAAGCTGTTTTCAGCGTTTTTGATCTTAACTAGGCTCCGTCCTACTATCTGACCGTTTTAAATTGACCTAGACGCGAAAAAATTTTTTCGTTCAACACTTGTAAAAATTTTAACAATATTTTTCTTCAAGAAAAACTAATTAAATTTTTATTTCAACATTTTCATCACAATCTACTTTGGTCTTAATTTTAATAGCTACTTACCTGCCTTACCTGTATTCTGGTGCGCGTTCCGCGTATTAGAGTCCTGTTTGGTAGTCGTAATTCCAGGTTTTCACTCATTTTTCAGTCGAAAAACACGTTTTTTGACAAAATTTCAAAATTTTTGTTCAGGAAAAATTTCAGTAACATCACAGATAGCTAGCTCGCGCGGAGACGCGTCTTTTGACACCTCGCACGTGCGCCTAGCCCATATAGAACATCAAAAACAAAACCATCCATTTTATTCAATAATCTACGAAATCCACCTTAGGTAGACAGCAATTACATCAAATCGTTATAACTTTGCATCCAGGTGACGCATTTTGAAGCTGTTTTCAGCGTTTTTGATCTTAACTAGGCTCCGTCCTACTATCTGACCGTTTTAAATTGACCTAGACGCGAAAAAATTTTTTCGTTCAACACTTGTAAAAATTTTAACAATATTTTTCTTCAAGAAAAACTAATTAAATTTTTATTTCAACATTTTCATCACAATCTACTTTGGTCTTAATTTTAATAGCTACTTACCTGCCTTACCTGTATTCTGGTGCGCGTTCCGCGTATTAGAGTCCTGTTTGGTAGTCGTAATTCCAGGTTTTCACTCATTTTTCAGTCGAAAAACACGTTTTTTTGACAAAATTTCAAAATTTTTGTTCAGGAAAAATTTCAGTAACATCACAGATAGCTAGCTCGCGCGGAGACGCGTCTTTTGACACCTCGCACGTGCGCCTAGCCCATATAGAACATCAAAAACAAAACCATCCATTTTATTCAATAATCTACGAAATCCACCTTAGGTAGACAGCAATTACATCAAATCGTTATAACTTTGCATCCAGGTGACGCATTTTGAAGCTGTTTTCAGCGTTTTTGATCTTAACTAGGCTCCGTCCTACTATCTGACCGTTTTAAATTGACCTAGACGCGAAAAAATTTTTTCGTTCAACACTTGTAAAAATTTTAACAATATTTTTCTTCAAGAAAAACTAATTAAATTTTTATTTCAACATTTTCATCACAATCTACTTTGGTCTTAATTTTAATAGCTACTTACCTGCCTTACCTGTATTCTGGTGCGCGTTCCGCGTATTAGAGTCCTGTTTGGTAGTCGTAATTCCAGGTTTTCACTCATTTTTCAGTCGAAAAACACGTTTTTTGACAAAATTTCAAAATTTTTGTTCAGGAAAAATTTCAGTAACATCACAGATAGCTAGCTCGCGCGGAGACGCGTCTTTTGACACCTCGCACGTGCGCCTAGCCCATATAGAACATCAAAAACAAAACCATCCATTTTATTCAATAATCTACGAAATCCACCTTAGGTAGACAGCAATTACATCAAATCGTTATAACTTTGCATCCAGGTGACGCATTTTGAAGCTGTTTTCAGCGTTTTTGATCTTAACTAGGCTCCGTCCTACTATCTGACCGTTTTAAATTGACCTAGACGCGAAAAAATTTTTTCGTTCAACACTTGTAAAAATTTTAACAATATTTTTCTTCAAGAAAAACTAATTAAATTTTTATTTCAACATTTTCATCACAATCTACTTTGGTCTTAATTTTAATAGCTACTTACCTGCCTTACCTGTATTCTGGTGCGCGTTCCGCGTATTAGAGTCCTGTTTGGTAGTCGTAATTCCAGGTTTTCACTCATTTTTCAGTCGAAAAACACGTTTTTTTGACAAAATTTCAAAATTTTTGTTCAGGAAAAATTTCAGTAACATCACAGATAGCTAGCTCGCGCGGAGACGCGTCTTTTGACACCTCGCACGTGCGCCTAGCCCATATAGAACATCAAAAACAAAACCATCCATTTTATTCAATAATCTACGAAATCCACCTTAGGTAGACAGCAATTACATCAAATCGTTATAACTTTGCATCCAGGTGACGCATTTTGAAGCTGTTTTCAGCGTTTTTGATCTTAACTAGGCTCCGTCCTACTATCTGACCGTTTTAAATTGACCTAGACGCGAAAAAATTTTTTCGTTCAACACTTGTAAAAATTTTAACAATATTTTTCTTCAAGAAAAACTAATTAAATTTTTATTTCAACATTTTCATCACAATCTACTTTGGTCTTAATTTTAATAGCTACTTACCTGCCTTACCTGTATTCTGGTGCGCGTTCCGCGTATTAGAGTCCTGTTTGGTAGTCGTAATTCCAGGTTTTCACTCATTTTTCAGTCGAAAAACACGTTTTTTGACAAAATTTCAAAATTTTTGTTCAGGAAAAATTTCAGTAACATCACAGATAGCTAGCTCGCGCGGAGACGCGTCTTTTGACACCTCGCACGTGCGCCTAGCCCATATAGAACATCAAAAACAAAACCATCCATTTTATTCAATAATCTACGAAATCCACCTTAGGTAGACAGCAATTACATCAAATCGTTATAACTTTGCATCCAGGTGACGCATTTTGAAGCTGTTTTCAGCGTTTTTGATCTTAACTAGGCTCCGTCCTACTATCTGACCGTTTTAAATTGACCTAGACGCGAAAAAATTTTTTCGTTCAACACTTGTAAAAATTTTAACAATATTTTTCTTCAAGAAAAACTAATTAAATTTTTATTTCAACATTTTCATCACAATCTACTTTGGTCTTAATTTTAATAGCTACTTACCTGCCTTACCTGTATTCTGGTGCGCGTTCCGCGTATTAGAGTCCTGTTTGGTAGTCGTAATTCCAGGTTTTCACTCATTTTTCAGTCGAAAAACACGTTTTTTGACAAAATTTCAAAATTTTTGTTCAGGAAAAATTTCAGTAACATCACAGATAGCTAGCTCGCGCGGAGACGCGTCTTTTGACACCTCGCACGTGCGCCTAGCCCATATAGAACATCAAAAACAAAACCATCCATTTTATTCAATAATCTACGAAATCCACCTTAGGTAGACAGCAATTACATCAAATCGTTATAACTTTGCATCCAGGTGACGCATTTTGAAGCTGTTTTCAGCGTTTTTGATCTTAACTAGGCTCCGTCCTACTATCTGACCGTTTTAAATTGACCTAGACGCGAAAAAATTTTTTCGTTCAACACTTGTAAAAATTTTAACAATATTTTTCTTCAAGAAAAACTAATTAAATTTTTATTTCAACATTTTCATCACAATCTACTTTGGTCTTAATTTTAATAGCTACTTACCTGCCTTACCTGTATTCTGGTGCGCGTTCCGCGTATTAGAGTCCTGTTTGGTAGTCGTAATTCCAGGTTTTCACTCATTTTTCAGTCGAAAAACACGTTTTTTTGACAAAATTTCAAAATTTTTGTTCAGGAAAAATTTCAGTAACATCACAGATAGCTAGCTCGCGCGGAGACGCGTCTTTTGACACCTCGCACGTGCGCCTAGCCCATATAGAACATCAAAAACAAAACCATCCATTTTATTCAATAATCTACGAAATCCACCTTAGGTAGACAGCAATTACATCAAATCGTTATAACTTTGCATCCAGGTGACGCATTTTGAAGCTGTTTTCAGCGTTTTTGATCTTAACTAGGCTCCGTCCTACTATCTGACCGTTTTAAATTGACCTAGACGCGAAAAAATTTTTTCGTTCAACACTTGTAAAAATTTTAACAATATTTTTCTTCAAGAAAAACTAATTAAATTTTTATTTCAACATTTTCATCACAATCTACTTTGGTCTTAATTTTAATAGCTACTTACCTGCCTTACCTGTATTCTGGTGCGCGTTCCGCGTATTAGAGTCCTGTTTGGTAGTCGTAATTCCAGGTTTTCACTCATTTTTCAGTCGAAAAACACGTTTTTTGACAAAATTTCAAAATTTTTGTTCAGGAAAAATTTCAGTAACATCACAGATAGCTAGCTCGCGCGGAGACGCGTCTTTTGACACCTCGCACGTGCGCCTAGCCCATATAGAACATCAAAAACAAAACCATCCATTTTATTCAATAATCTACGAAATCCACCTTAGGTAGACAGCAATTACATCAAATCGTTATAACTTTGCATCCAGGTGACGCATTTTGAAGCTGTTTTCAGCGTTTTTGATCTTAACTAGGCTCCGTCCTACTATCTGACCGTTTTAAATTGACCTAGACGCGAAAAAATTTTTTCGTTCAACACTTGTAAAAATTTTAACAATATTTTTCTTCAAGAAAAACTAATTAAATTTTTATTTCAACATTTTCATCACAATCTACTTTGGTCTTAATTTTAATAGCTACTTACCTGCCTTACCTGTATTCTGGTGCGCGTTCCGCGTATTAGAGTCCTGTTTGGTAGTCGTAATTCCAGGTTTTCACTCATTTTTCAGTCGAAAAACACGTTTTTTTGACAAAATTTCAAAATTTTTGTTCAGGAAAAATTTCAGTAACATCACAGATAGCTAGCTCGCGCGGAGACGCGTCTTTTGACACCTCGCACGTGCGCCTAGCCCATATAGAACATCAAAAACAAAACCATCCATTTTATTCAATAATCTACGAAATCCACCTTAGGTAGACAGCAATTACATCAAATCGTTATAACTTTGCATCCAGGTGACGCATTTTGAAGCTGTTTTCAGCGTTTTTGATCTTAACTAGGCTCCGTCCTACTATCTGACCGTTTTAAATTGACCTAGACGCGAAAAAATTTTTTCGTTCAACACTTGTAAAAATTTTAACAATATTTTTCTTCAAGAAAAACTAATTAAATTTTTATTTCAACATTTTCATCACAATCTACTTTGGTCTTAATTTTAATAGCTACTTACCTGCCTTACCTGTATTCTGGTGCGCGTTCCGCGTATTAGAGTCCTGTTTGGTAGTCGTAATTCCAGGTTTTCACTCATTTTTCAGTCGAAAAACACGTTTTTTGACAAAATTTCAAAATTTTTGTTCAGGAAAAATTTCAGTAACATCACAGATAGCTAGCTCGCGCGGAGACGCGTCTTTTGACACCTCGCACGTGCGCCTAGCCCATATAGAACATCAAAAACAAAACCATCCATTTTATTCAATAATCTACGAAATCCACCTTAGGTAGACAGCAATTACATCAAATCGTTATAACTTTGCATCCAGGTGACGCATTTTGAAGCTGTTTTCAGCGTTTTTGATCTTAACTAGGCTCCGTCCTACTATCTGACCGTTTTAAATTGACCTAGACGCGAAAAAATTTTTTCGTTCAACACTTGTAAAAATTTTAACAATATTTTTCTTCAAGAAAAACTAATTAAATTTTTATTTCAACATTTTCATCACAATCTACTTTGGTCTTAATTTTAATAGCTACTTACCTGCCTTACCTGTATTCTGGTGCGCGTTCCGCGTATTAGAGTCCTGTTTGGTAGTCGTAATTCCAGGTTTTCACTCATTTTTCAGTCGAAAAACACGTTTTTTTGACAAAATTTCAAAATTTTTGTTCAGGAAAAATTTCAGTAACATCACAGATAGCTAGCTCGCGCGGAGACGCGTCTTTTGACACCTCGCACGTGCGCCTAGCCCATATAGAACATCAAAAACAAAACCATCCATTTTATTCAATAATCTACGAAATCCACCTTAGGTAGACAGCAATTACATCAAATCGTTATAACTTTGCATCCAGGTGACGCATTTTGAAGCTGTTTTCAGCGTTTTTGATCTTAACTAGGCTCCGTCCTACTATCTGACCGTTTTAAATTGACCTAGACGCGAAAAAATTTTTTCGTTCAACACTTGTAAAAATTTTAACAATATTTTTCTTCAAGAAAAACTAATTAAATTTTTATTTCAACATTTTCATCACAATCTACTTTGGTCTTAATTTTAATAGCTACTTACCTGCCTTACCTGTATTCTGGTGCGCGTTCCGCGTATTAGAGTCCTGTTTGGTAGTCGTAATTCCAGGTTTTCACTCATTTTTCAGTCGAAAAACACGTTTTTTTGACAAAATTTCAAAATTTTTGTTCAGGAAAAATTTCAGTAACATCACAGATAGCTAGCTCGCGCGGAGACGCGTCTTTTGACACCTCGCACGTGCGCCTAGCCCATATAGAACATCAAAAACAAAACCATCCATTTTATTCAATAATCTACGAAATCCACCTTAGGTAGACAGCAATTACATCAAATCGTTATAACTTTGCATCCAGGTGACGCATTTTGAAGCTGTTTTCAGCGTTTTTGATCTTAACTAGGCTCCGTCCTACTATCTGACCGTTTTAAATTGACCTAGACGCGAAAAAATTTTTTCGTTCAACACTTGTAAAAATTTTAACAATATTTTTCTTCAAGAAAAACTAATTAAATTTTTATTTCAACATTTTCATCACAATCTACTTTGGTCTTAATTTTAATAGCTACTTACCTGCCTTACCTGTATTCTGGTGCGCGTTCCGCGTATTAGAGTCCTGTTTGGTAGTCGTAATTCCAGGTTTTCACTCATTTTTCAGTCGAAAAACACGTTTTTTGACAAAATTTCAAAATTTTTGTTCAGGAAAAATTTCAGTAACATCACAGATAGCTAGCTCGCGCGGAGACGCGTCTTTTGACACCTCGCACGTGCGCCTAGCCCATATAGAACATCAAAAACAAAACCATCCATTTTATTCAATAATCTACGAAATCCACCTTAGGTAGACAGCAATTACATCAAATCGTTATAACTTTGCATCCAGGTGACGCATTTTGAAGCTGTTTTCAGCGTTTTTGATCTTAACTAGGCTCCGTCCTACTATCTGACCGTTTTAAATTGACCTAGACGCGAAAAAATTTTTTCGTTCAACACTTGTAAAAATTTTAACAATATTTTTCTTCAAGAAAAACTAATTAAATTTTTATTTCAACATTTTCATCACAATCTACTTTGGTCTTAATTTTAATAGCTACTTACCTGCCTTACCTGTATTCTGGTGCGCGTTCCGCGTATTAGAGTCCTGTTTGGTAGTCGTAATTCCAGGTTTTCACTCATTTTTCAGTCGAAAAACACGTTTTTTTGACAAAATTTCAAAATTTTTGTTCAGGAAAAATTTCAGTAACATCACAGATAGCTAGCTCGCGCGGAGACGCGTCTTTTGACACCTCGCACGTGCGCCTAGCCCATATAGAACATCAAAAACAAAACCATCCATTTTATTCAATAATCTACGAAATCCACCTTAGGTAGACAGCAATTACATCAAATCGTTATAACTTTGCATCCAGGTGACGCATTTTGAAGCTGTTTTCAGCGTTTTTGATCTTAACTAGGCTCCGTCCTACTATCTGACCGTTTTAAATTGACCTAGACGCGAAAAAATTTTTTCGTTCAACACTTGTAAAAATTTTAACAATATTTTTCTTCAAGAAAAACTAATTAAATTTTTATTTCAACATTTTCATCACAATCTACTTTGGTCTTAATTTTAATAGCTACTTACCTGCCTTACCTGTATTCTGGTGCGCGTTCCGCGTATTAGAGTCCTGTTTGGTAGTCGTAATTCCAGGTTTTCACTCATTTTTCAGTCGAAAAACACGTTTTTTGACAAAATTTCAAAATTTTTGTTCAGGAAAAATTTCAGTAACATCACAGATAGCTAGCTCGCGCGGAGACGCGTCTTTTGACACCTCGCACGTGCGCCTAGCTCATATAGAACATCAAAAAATTGCCCTCCCACCCTCCCTGTCCTCACTGGCCAGGTAAACTTTACATTTTTGCCAAAAAATCCGTTGAAAATTTTATCTCTTTCAGCGACATTTATACCTTTTGTTAATAAAACGTAGGATAATTTACAGTCTTTAAGACGTATTAGCGCCTCCTGAACGCATTTAATTTAAAAATAGTTTATTTTAACTGACCCGACCGAGTCTTTGCTCTACCAAGGCTCGTATTTTACACAATTATTATATTACTGACTGATCCCCCCTATACAGGGATTTAGTAACGATTCTCGTGTCCCCTGACAACTGAGTCGTTCCGCAGTCTCTTTGCTGTGATAATACCAAAATGTTTGGACATAGAACACCAGTTAGCAAGACAAAGGTCTCGGAGGAGAGTTCAGACGCGGGGAGAACTCGACTGGCACAGGCTGGCCCGTCGGTGAGGCGTAGTATTGGGGAATGGGAGGCTGATAGACCGAGTTCTGGACAACCTCTCAAAACTCCAACGCCACCGAAGAAGGTCCCGTTAACTACTCCTCCAAAAATTAAAACAAAAGCGCTTGTACATCAGAGCAAGATTGATGGACCAAAACAGCCGCAAGGGACTGACGAGAGTTCGCCGCGAGAAGCACAGCCCGTGAGATACTTAAACCGAACCACGGAGGCAAAGGCGTGTCTCCAAAAGGCGAAAATCCAACTCCTCAGCTCTAGAAACCTGAAAAAGGAAATAAAAGATGAAATCACAAAAGCGGTTGAGAGACTATACCAGCTGGTGAAGGAGGCTGAAACCGAAAACCATAGAGAAGCTGACGAAGCGTATAAACTGGTAACCATAAAAGAACCTAGGCCGATCACAGGTGAACCGACGGAGCTCATGAAGAGCCTTGTGGAAGATCTAAAAGAGCACAAGCTCGCATTGCAGGAGTGTTCACAGCATACTCGGGCTCTGTCGGAGCATCTCCAGCAGGCCCCTCGCTACGTTGCGGGCCAGGGTCCGACCTTCGCGGAGATAGCCGCCGGCCCAAAGCAACACATCCAAGGACCTCTTCACTCGGTGCTCGTATCATCCGTCAGTGATCAGGACACCGGTGAAGAGGTAATTGAGAAGCTCAGGACGGCGGTCAATGCCAGAAATGAGGGCACTAGGATCGAACGACTGCGCAAGGCAAGGGACCAAAAAGTGGTGGTCGGCTTCAGGACTAAGGAAGAACTGACCAGAGTGACCGACCGGATTAGGAAAGCCGGTGGTCTGGTGGTGGAGGAGGTTAAAAACAAGGACCCGCTTGTTATCATTAGGGACGTCCTCTCTTGCCACTCTGATGTGGAGGTTACCCAAGCTCTGCAACGACAGAACACCCACCTGATCGGGGACGTACCTGCGGAGGATTTGCGGTTGGGGGTGAAGTACCGTCGTAGGACGAGGAACCCCCACATGTGCCACATCATTCTGCAGGTGTCCCCTACAGTATGGCAGAGGCTGACACTGGCTGGTCGCGTGCACATTGACCTACAGCGAGTGCGAGTGCAGGACCAGTCTCCACTGGTGCAGTGCACTCGCTGTCTGTGCTTTGGCCGCAGCCGGAAACTGTGCACGCAGCCCGCCGACCTCTGCATCCACTGCGGAGAACCCCACATGCGTGCTGATTGCCCGTCACGTCTGGCAGCGGAAGCGCCGAGTTGTCACAACTGCCTGACAGCCAAAATGGATAAAACCGATCACAACGCCTTCGACAGCGTGTGCCCCATACGCATTAAATGGGACGCCTTAGCACGCCTGTCGGTGGCTTACTGCTAAGGTGCAGCCAATGTTTCCCGGAACTGAGACGTTTGTCCACAGCGGTATTGTTTCTAAATTCAAAATTATACCAACAAGAACTGAAACTAAAAAACATGCGAATTGGAGCCAATTTAATGACAAATTAGCCCAATTAAAAGCAGACACAGAATTAGACTCTTTACGATTTAAAATAATTATTAATATAGTAGATTCAGCAAGTAGTATAAACAAAAATATTTTTACAGATACCAAAACCAGAAATAGATGCAAACTTACGTTACCGTTGTGGTCGAATAAGCAGGACAGACTAAAAGAGCTAAATTTAATTATTGTATTTAAAATAGCAGCAGTAAGTCTGCCAGAATGGACAAAAACTAAACTAGGACAAACATATTACACTAAATTGGAAGTAAACATTTATTGAAAAAAAAGGAATAATAACATAAAAGATTAGAATTAAAAATAATGACTATATGATATATTGTATATATATTAGCATAGCCATATCATAAATAATGTAAAGGTTAGTTATAGACTCAGAAATATCTTTGGAATAAGCATAGGAAGACTCATAAAACACATAAATAATAATAATACTGATAAAAATAGCTATTAGGTATGTACTCGTGAGAGGTTACGCTGCACAGATACATAAATGTTTTAAATGAAATATATGAAAAGTAGATGACGGAAGATGACGGTTGCCAGGAACTCTCCATTTCCTGAAATGTGATAACAGGTATATGATAAATAACAAAATGACAGAAAAATCATAACTATCGCCAAACAAGGTCTCTGATCACGTCAGAGGGACACTAAGCAAAGGCAGGAGTGTGGTTTTAGCCGGTAAGAGTCCGGCACTGCCCAGACTGACTCATAAGTGAGGCAGTCTGGGCGTCCATGAGGATTTCCCACTCCTGCCAAATCAAAAAAAAAAAAAAAAAAAAACCTAACCTAACCTAACCTAACCTTTTTTTTTTTTTTTTTTTTTGTTCCCGGGGTGGAAAATCCTCATGGATGTCCTCCGCCCTGGGGCGGGCGGAGGGGTCTGTCAGACTCTTACTGACTAAAAACCACCCCGGTGTTCCTTCTCACACCTACGCCGGGGTCGCGGGAACACATTATTCTTCCACAACCCCGGCTGGTGCCGGCCCGCTTGCGCGGGCCCCGTCTCGGGCGGGGGGAGTGAGGTGTACTCCCCCCGCAACGTCTGTGGTCGGCGCGCGAGGAACACTACGCGCGCCGCCTTCTCGGGTCTTGATGTTGGGGGGCGACGGATGTCCCCGAATCCGTCGCCCCTGGACCCATTTAGGGGGGCCGGAAGAGGGCGTTGTCCGCCCTCCTCCGACGCCCGGTGCGTCTGCTGCGGGCCGGGTCGAGAGTCGAGATCTCTCTCTCCCTTTCCGCAGCCTCCTTCTGCGAGATGACCGTTTCGCAAAAGGAGACCACTGCGTCCCAGGACTCTGCGCCGCCGACCATCGCGTTCACGACGGCCGGCAGCGACAGGTCATTGCCTACTTCAGTTATGAGGGCACGGCGCGGCTCCTCCCAAGCGGCACACTCTGCCAGCGTGTGCCACGCCGTGTCCTCCCGGCAGTCGACGCAGTGGTGACACCGGGCGTCCGGCTCCCTGTTTATGCGACACAGGTACTTCCCGAAGCAACCATGCCCCGAGAGCACCTGCGTCGCCCGAAACGACAGGGAGCCGTGCCTTCTCCCGAGCCAGCGGTCGAGCACTGGCCGGATCGCCTCGATGGTGCTGAGGCCGGCGGTAGGGCGTGAAAGCCTCACCCGCCATTCCGCCACCAGGACCTCGCGGAGCTGCAACCGATGCTGCTCGATATGTTGCTGCATCGGCCGCTCGCCCCGCTCCCGCGCTGCCTCGCGCCACCGGTACAGTGACGCGAGCACCTTCGCCTCCAGGTCCCAGGGCGGTGATCCGGCCAGTGCACAACCCGCCTCGAAGGAGATCGTGCGATACCCCCGAATGACTCTGACGGCCATCGCCCGCTGCGGCTTGCGCAGGACAGCTATGCTGCCGGCCGTCAGGTCAGACGCCCAGATCGGCGCTCCGTAGAGCGCCATGGATCGCACGATCCCCATATAGAGCCGCCTACAGGCGGCGCTCGGGCCCCCCAGATTGGGAAGCAGCGTTGCCAGCGCCCCGGCCGCGCCCAACAACTTGGGCGCCAGCCGCCGGAAGTGGGGTCCGAAGTCCCACCGGCTGTCGAGCACCAATCCCAGATATTTCATGGTGGGCTCGACAGCGATCCGGACCCCCCCGACCACAATGTGTGATCCGGCCGGCGGCGCCCGCCGGGGGCCATGAAACACCATGGCCTCCGACTTGTTGAGGGCCACCTCCAGGCCGAGGCGCCGTATGCGGCTCACCGTCAGTGAGACCGCCGCCGTCGCGAGCAACGCTGCCTCCCTGTGCGAACTCCCCCGGGCCGTGACCAGCGTGTCGTCCGCGTAACACGTCAGGTCCGCGCCCGGCGGGAGCTCGCCCCTCAGCACCCAGTCGTACCCGATGTTCCACAGGAGCGGTCCCACGACCGATCCCTGTGGAACACCGCACGACACCTGGCGCTGGTTTCCGCCATCACGTCCCATGTAGGTGACACACCTCCCGGCTAAGTAAGCCCCCACGATGCGGCGGAGGTATAGAGGCACGCGGTGGTACCGCAGTGCCTCCCGTATGCAGCTCCAGGGCAGGGTGTTGAAGGCGTTGGAGATGTCCAAGGACACCGCC
Organism: Dasypolia templi; assembly: GCA_963555695.1. Classification (NCBI taxonomy): domain Eukaryota; kingdom Metazoa; phylum Arthropoda; class Insecta; order Lepidoptera; family Noctuidae; genus Dasypolia; species Dasypolia templi. Next base: position 49,785 of record CAUVWP010000036.1, on the reverse strand, counting down.
ACCACCACCCCGCCCCGGGACACTGTTTCCTCCGCCAGGACTCTCACCCTCGACACAGCGTGGATGGTAGAGCGCCCATGCCGAAAGCCGAACTGGCTCTCGTCCAGGTCCGGCCCCTCTCTGCACAAGTGGCCGACGAGGCGGGCTGCGAGTATGCGCTCGAACAGCTTGCCCACCTCGTCGAGCAGCACTATGGGCCGGTACGCAGACGGCGAGTCGGCAGGGCGCCCCGCCTTCCTGAGCAGGACCAGACGTCCAATCTTCCACAGACTGGGAAACTGGCCCCGCTCAAGGCACGCTGTGTAGAGTCCTCTCAGTTGGGGCTCCAACTCCTTCAGAGAGAGGGCCAAAGCCAGGCCGTGAATTCCGTCGGGCCCCGGAGCCACGTTCTTGGCCCGGAGCCGCATCACGGCCGCCCTCATCTCTGCCTGTGTCACCTCTGGGACGCTGATGGCGTTCTCGTCCTCCTCCTCTGCAGACTCTGCGGCTGCGGGCAAAGCCATCGGCGGCGGAACATGCTCCGCTCTCACCGGGAAGAGGGCTGCTACCACTTCGTCCAGCAGCTCGGGTTGGAGACTCTCCGTAAGTGGGGGCGCCGCGGCTCGAAGTTGCCCTCGAACCGCTTTATACGGGCGCCCCCACGGATCCCCGTCCAGAGTCTCCAACATCCTCTCCCGGGATCGAGTCCTCGCCTCGTCGATGGCCAGCCACAGAGTCTGCTTTGCCGCGCGGTACACCTCGTACAGCGCGGCCTCCTCCTCGGGTACCCGACGACGTCTCCTCCGGTAGCGGGTGTACCGGCGTCTCACCGCCACGCATGCGACGCGCAGCTGCGCGATCTCGGCGGACCACCAGTACACCTGGCGCCTTGCACCCTGTGCGTGGGCGCGGGGCATGGACGCGTCGCATATCTGCGTCATTGCCCCGCGGAACCACAGCGCCTCCAGCTCGACGTCATCGGGTCCGGTCGTTGCCGACCCCCGGAACCAGGCCTGAGCGATGGCTGCCTCCTCGAGAAGCTCCCTGTCGATGCGCTTACGCGCCCAGCGCGGGCCGTCCGAACGCGGGACTGGTGTTCTGCGGCCGCCAGCGGTCTGGGCAGAGACGTCGAATCGGATATATCGGTGATCCGACAACGTCTCCACCTCCGCGGCGACACGCCAGTCGCGGACACGGCTCGCGACAGCAGGGCTTGCGAACGACACGTCCACTATGGACCCACCCCGCTGCCGCACGCACGTGTGGACCGAGCCCCGGGTTCAGGACGACGAGGCCAGTCGTGATCGCCCACTCCTCCAATGCCTCACCCTTAGCATCGGTCACCGGGGATCCCCACGCCGCAGACTTGGCGTTGAGATCCCCGAGTAACAGCACCGGGCGAGGATGGAGCTGGCCCACGACGGCACCCAACTCGACAAGGAACCTCTCGAAGTCGGCGAGACTCTTGTTGGGCGAAAAATACGCCCCAACGACGCCAACGCCATCTGCGAGGGCGGCTACCCAGCCGTGCCCCCGAGACGGGCTGACGAGAGCCCCGCCAATGATGGCCACCAAACCGTCCAGGTCTCCCACCCAGTTATCCCTGGGCGGGACCCAGTACGGCTCGGCGACCACGGCCACGTGAATCGACCACTCTGCCATGCTCTGGAGCAAGAGATCCTGAGCTCTGGCAGAGTGGTTGATGTTGCCCTGGAGGAGACGGAACAGCGCCATTTATGCGCAGTCCATCCCCCCCTCTGTACCGTTCTTAGGCCGGGAGTCGGCCGAAGAGGAGCCCTTCTGGCCCCTTCCCCTCCTTCTGTTCGCGGGCACGCCACAGGCTTTCGCCCCCCATTTGTGCCCGGCGGGCCTCCCTGCAGCCGTGCAGAGGCTGCAGTTTGGCGCCGCGGAACACTGGGCCGCCTTGTGGCCGGGCTGGCCGCAGCGATAACATTCATCGCTGCGGTCCGTTTCGGCGGTGCACCGGCACCTGACATGCCCGACGTCCAGGCACCGGTAGCACCGCATGGCCCTGGGCTGCAGCAGTTTGACTCTCGCTGCAACCCATCCCACCAACAGACGCCCAGCGTCGGCCACCTTGTTCGCCGCCGCCACCGGGCACCTCACCCAAATCGAGCCCAGCCCGGAGGCGTCGGCGCGGATTTCGCCCGCCCGCACGTCGTCGGGCGGGCATCCACCGACACGGGCAATGGCCGCCACGACCTCAGTCGGGGTCGTCGAATCATCCAGGCCGTCGACTCGCAGCTCCGCGGTCTTCATCGGCCTGGTAATCCGAACGTCCTCCGGGCTGAGGACCTCCTTCAATTTGGCGGCCAGAATGTCCGCCCTTTCGCGGCTGGAGGCACCGGACACCTCGAGCAGTCGCGCCCCCGTTACCGCCGGCCTCAATCTGAAGCCGGACGGTGTCCCAAGATCGGGGAACGCGACCTTGCTCTTCGCTTCTTGGAGGACCGCCGCGTAGGTGACGCCCCTCTCAGCGGCTCCGGACTGCAGTGTGATCACCACAGCCGCGGAGCGTGGGGCCCTACGCCGTCCTCGCGACTTCTTTTTTTTAGGCGACTTGGCCGGTGCCGGTGCTCCCTCGGCGTTCCTCCCGCTCCTCTTCTTCTTTTTTTTCTTTTTTTTCCCCACCGTCGTCCACCCCCCGGCATCCTGGGTGGGAGGTGAGGTGGGAGGTGGTGCGGTCGCCGGAGGTGCGGTAGGCGCGGTCGGCGTAGGTGCTGTGGCCGAAGGCGCGGTCGCCGGAGGTGGCGCGGGCAAAGCCCCTGTCGGCTTCCTGGGCCCCTGCGTGGGATTTTTGGGCCCCTGCGCGGGCTTTCTGGCCCCCCACGCGGAGTTCGTCCCGGCGGCGGCCTCCTCCGCTCTCCTCCTATCCGCCGCAAGCGGGGGTCGGAGGGTCGCAGCCGGTGGGAGTCGCGCCTCCAGCGCCTCCAACCGGGCGTTCACCATTCCGCCGCACTGAATCATGCAGATGCGGGCGATCTTTTCGATCTCCGCATCCGCACGCGCAGGCGACGGCCGGACCGCCGGCGGGATCGTGACGGGAGTGACGCCGGGGGCGGCGGGAGCCGCCCTCTGGGCAGCAAATTGCCGCTCGAGCTCCTCGAGCTTGGATCGGAGACGGTCATTCTCCTCCCAGAGCCTCGCCGTCTCGTCCGTGCTGGTGCGGTTCACGAGGAGCTCGACCGCCTCCTTGATCCCGTCTACCGCCTCCTTTAGGGCACGAACATAAGTCCCCCTCAGGTTGCCGGACTTGGTGGCAACCGTCATGACGACCCCCACGCTGTCCAGCACCTGGCTGCTGAGCGCCAATCCGGTAACGCTCCCTCCGGCTGCCATCCGGGCAGCGCGTCGCTCTCTATTAAGGCTGGCCATTTCAGCCACCACGTCGGCTGCGGCAGCCTTACGCTGCGCCCTCTTGGCAGCGTTTGCCTCCGCCCTGTTCGAGCATAGGCCTAAGCCTATGCTCGCGAGGTCCTCCCTCCCCAGTTCGGTGTCGCTCCCCGCGCTCTCCGACGGAGCTGGCGAAGGAGCCGGTGACGGAGCCGGCGATGAAGCCTGCGATGGGACCGGCGTAGCAGGGCGCGTGAAGCGGCCCGATGGGTCACGCCCCGGCTTTGCAGCCGCACGACCCCGACCACTCGTCACCTTGGGCGCCTTTGGTGCCGGCAGGATTTCTTCCTCCGTCTGCCGCCTCTTCGCCTTGCCGCGCCAACCTAACCTAACCTAACCTTTTTTTTTTTTTTTTTTTTTGTTCCCGGGGTGGAAAATCCTCATGGATGTCCTCCGCCCTGGGGCGGGCGGAGGGGTCTGTCAGACTCTTACTGACTAAAAACCACCCCGGTGTTCCTTCTCACACCTACGCCGGGGTCGCGGGAACACATTATTCTTCCACAACCCCGGCTGGTGCCGGCCCGCTTGCGCGGGCCCCGTCTCGGGCGGGGGGAGTGAGGTGTACTCCCCCCGCAACGTCTGTGGTCGGCGCGCGAGGAACACTACGCGCGCCACCTTCTCGGGTCCTGATGTTGGGGGGCGACGGATGTCCCCGAATCCGTCGCCCCTGGACCCATTTAGGGGGGCCGGAAGAGGGCGTTGTCCGCCCTCCTCCGACGCCCGGTGCGTCTGCTGCGGGCCGGGTCGAGAGTCGAGATCTCTCTCTCCCTTTCCGCAGCCTCCTTCTGCGAGATGACCGTTTCGCAAAAGGAGACCACTGCGTCCCAGGACTCTGCGCCGCCGACCATCGCGTTCACGACGGCCGGCAGCGACAGGTCGTTGCCTACTTCGGTGATGAGGGCACGGCGCGGCTCCTCCCAAGCGGCACACTCTGCCAGCGTGTGCCACGCCGTGTCCTCCCGGCAGTCGACGCAGTGGTGACACCGGGCGTCCGGCTCCCTGTTTATGCGACCCAGGTACTTCCCGAAGCAACCATGCCCCGAGAGCACCTGCGTCGCCCGAAACGTCAGGGAGCCGTGCCTTCTCCCGAGCCAGCGGTCGAGCACTGGCCGGATCGCCTCAATGGTGCTGAGGCCGGCGGTAGGGCGTGACAGCCTCACCCGCCATTCCGCCACCAGGACCTCGCGGAGCTGCAACCGATGCTGCTCGATTTGTTGCTGCATCGGTCGCTCGCCCCGCTCCCGCGCTGCCTCGCGCCACCGGTACAGTGACGCGAGCACCTTCGCCTCCAGGTCCCAGGGCGGTGATCCGGCCAGTGCACAACCCGCCTCGAAGGAGATCGTGCGATACCCCCGAATGACTCTGACGGCCATCGCCCGCTGCGGCTTGCGCAGGACAGCTATGCTGCCGGCCGTCAGGTCAGACGCCCAGATCGGCGCTCCGTAGAGCGCCATGGATCGCACGATCCCCATATAGAGCCGCCTACAGGCGGCGCTCGGGCCCCCCAGATTGGGAAGCAGCGTTGCCAGCGCCCCGGCCGCGCCCAACAACTTGGGCGCCAGCCGCCGGAAGTGGGGTCCGAAGTCCCACCGGCTGTCGAGCACCAATCCCAGATATTTCATGGTGGGCTCGACAGCGATCCGGACCCCCCCGACCACAATGTGTGATCCGGCCGGCGGCGCCCGCCGGGGGCCATGAAACACCATGGCCTCCGACTTGTTGAGGGCCACCTCCAGGCCGAGGCGCCGTATGCGGCTCACCGTGAGTGAGACCGCCGCCGTCGCGAGCAACGCTGCCTCCCTGTGCGAACTCCCCCGGGCCGTGACCAGCGTGTCGTCCGCGTAACACGTCAGGTCCGCTCCCGGCGGGAGCTCGCCCCTCAGCACCCAGTCGTACCCGATGTTCCACAGGAGCGGTCCCACGACCGATCCCTGTGGAACACCGCACGACACTTGGCGCTGGTTTCCGCCATCTCGTCCCATGTAGGTGACACACCTCCCCGCCAGATAAGCCCCAACGATGCGGCAGAGGTAGAGAGGCACCCGATGATAACGCAGTGCCTCCCGTATGCAGCTCCAGGGCAGGGTGTTGAAGGCGTTGGAGATGTCCAAGGACACCGCCACCACCACCCCGCCCCGGGACACTGTTTCCTCCGCCAGGACTCTCACCCTCGACACAGCGTGGATGGTAGAGCGCCCATGCCGAAAGCCGAACTGGCTCTCGTCCAGGTCCGGCCCCTCTCTGCACAAGTGGCCGACGAGGCGGGCTGCGAGTATGCGCTCGAACAGCTTGCCCACCTCGTCGAGCAGCACTATGGGCCGGTACGCAGACGGCGAGTCGGCAGGGCGCCCCGCCTTCCTGAGCAGGACCAGACGTCCAATCTTCCACAGACTGGGAAACTGGCCCCGCTCAAGGCACGCTGTGTAGAGTCCTCTCAGTTGGGGCTCCAACTCCTTCAGAGAGAGGGCCAAAGCCAGGCCGTGAATTCCGTCGGGCCCCGGAGCCACGTTCTTGGCCCGGAGCCGCATCACGGCCGCCCTCATCTCTGCCTGTGTCACCTCTGGGACGCTGATGGCGTTCTCCTCGTCCTCCTCTTCAGACTCTGCGGCTGCGGGCAAAGCCATCGGCGGCGGAACATGCTCCGCTCTCACCGGGAAGAGGGCTGCTACAACTTCCTCCAGCAGCTCGGGTTGGAGACTCTCCGTAAGTGGGGGCGCCGCGGCTCGAAGTTGCCCTCGAACCGCTTTATACGGGCGCCCCCACGGATCCCCGTCCAGAGTCTCCAACATCCTCTCCCGGGATCGCGTCCTCGCCTCGTCGATGGCCAGCCACAGAGTCTGCTTTGCCGCGCGGTACACCTCGTACAGCGCGGCCTCCTCCTCGGGTACCCGACGACGTCTCCTCCGGTAGCGGGTGTACCGGCGTCTCACCGCCACGCATGCGACGCGCAGCTGCGCGATCTCGGCGGACCACCAGTACACCTGGCGCCTTGCACCCTGTGCGTGGGCGCGGGGCATGGACGCGTCGCATATCTGCGTCATTGCCCCGCGGAACCACAGCGCCTCCAGCTCGACGTCATCGGGTCCGGTCGTTGCCGACCCCCGGAACCAGGCCTGAGCAATGGCTGCCTCCTCGAGAAGCTCCCTGTCGATGCGCTTACGCGCCCAGCGCGGGCCGTCCGAACGCGGGACTGATGTCCTGCGGCCGCCAGCGGTCTGGGCGGAGACGTCGAATCGGATATATCGGTGATCCGACAACGTCTCCACCTCCGCGGCGACACGCCAGTCGCGGACACGGCTCGCGACAGCAGGGCTTGCGAACGACACGTCCACTATGGACCCGCCCCGCTGCCGCACGCACGTGTAGACCGAGCCCCGGTTCAGGACGACCAGGCCAGTCGTGATCGCCCACTCCTCCAGTGCCTCACCCTTAGCATCGGTCACCGGGGATCCCCACGCCGCAGACTTGGCGTTGAGATCCCCGAGCAACAGCACCGGGCGAGGATGGAGCTGGCCCACGACGGCACCCAACTCGACAAGGAACCTCTCGAAGTCGGCGAGACTCTTGTTGGGCGAAAAATACGCCCCAACGACGCCAACGCCATCTGCGAGGGCGGCTACCCAGCCGTGCCCCCGAGACGGGCTGACGAGAGCCCCGCCAATGATGGCCACCAAACCATCCAGATCTCCCACCCAGTTATCCCTGGGCGGGACCCAGTACGGCTCGGCGACCACGGCCACGTGAATCGACCACTCTGCCATGCTCTGGAGCAAGAGATCCTGAGCTCTGGCAGAGTGGTTGATATTGCCCTGGAGGAGACGGAACAGCGCCATTTATGCGCAGTCCATCCCCCCCTCTGCACCGTTCTTAGGCCGGGAGTCGGCCGAAGAGGAGCCCTTCTGGCTCCTTCCCCTCCTTCTCTTGGCGGGCACGCCACAGGCTTTCGCCCCCCATCTGTGCCCGGCGGGCCTCCCTGCAGCCGTGCAGAGGCTGCAGTTTGGTGCCGCGGAGCACTGGGCCGCCTTGTGGCCGGGCTGGCCGCAGCGATAACATTCATCGCTGCGGTCCGTTTCGGCGGTGCACCGGCACCTGACATGCCCGACGTCCAGGCACCGGTAGCACCGCATGGCCCTGGGCTGCAGCAGTTTGACTCTCGCTGCAACCCATCCCACCAACAGACGCCCAGCGTCGGCCACCTTGTTCGCCGCAGCCACCGGGCACCTCACCCAAATCGAGCCGAGCCCGGAGGCGTCGGCGCGGATTTCACCCGCCCGCACGTCGTCGGGCGGGCATCCACCGACACGGGCGATGGCCTCCACGACCTCAGCCGGGGTCGTCGAGTCATCCAGGCCGTTGACTCGCAGCTCCGCGGTCTTCATCGGCCTGGAAATCCGAACGTCCTCCGGGCTGAGGACCTCCCTCAACTTGGCGGCCAGAACGTCCGCCCTTTCGCGGCTGGAGGCACCCGACACCTCGAGCAGCCGCGCCCCCGTAACCGCCGGCCTCAATCTGAGGCCGGACGGTGTCCCAAGGTCGGGGAACGCGACCTTGCTCTTGGCCTCTCGGAGGACCGCCGCGTAGGTGACGCCCCTCTCAGCGGCTCCGGACTGCAGTGTGATCACCACAGCCGCAGAGCGTGGGGCCCTACGCCGTCCTCGCGACTTCTTTTTAGGCGTCTTGGCCGGTGCCGGTGTTCCGTCGGCGTTCTTCCCGCTCTTCTTCTTCTTCTTTTTCTTTTTTTTCTTCCCCACCGTCGTCCACCCCTCGGCATCCTGGGCGGGAAGTGAGGCGGGAGGTGGTGCGGTCGCCGGAGGTGCGGTAGGCAGGGTCGCCAGAGGCGCGGTCGCCGGAGGTGGTGCGGGCGAAGCCCCTGTGGGCTTCCTGGGCCCCTGCGTGGGCTTTTTGGGCCCCTGCGCGGGCTTTCCGCCCCCCAACGCGGAATTCGTCCCGGCGGCGGCCTCCTCTGCTCTCCTCCTATCCGCCGCAAGCGGGGGTCGGAGGGTCGCGGCTGGTAGGAGTCGCGACTCCAGCGCCTCCAACCGGGCATTAACCATACCGCCGCACTGCATCATGCAGATGCGGGCGATCTTTTCGATCTCCGCATCCGCACGACCAGGCGACGGCTGGACCGCCGGCGGGATCGTGACGGGAGTGACGCCGCGGGCGGCGGGACCCGTCCTCTGGGCAGCAAACTGCCGCTCGAGCTCCTCGAGCTTGGATCGGAGACGGCGATTCTCCTCCCAGAGCCTCGCCGTCTCCTCCGTGCTGGTGCGGTTCACGAGGAGCTCGACCGCCTCCTTGATGTCGTCGACCGCCTCCTTTAGGGCACGAATGTACGTGCCCCTCAGGTTGCCTGACTTGGTGGCAACCGTCATGACGACATCGACGCTGTCCAGAACCTGGCTACTGAGCGCCACCCCGGTAACTGTCCCTCCGGCTGCCATTCGGGCAGCGCGTCGCTCCTTGTTCCGACTGGCCATTTCTGCCACCACGTCGGCTGCGGCAGCCTTCCGCTGCGCCCTCTTGGCAGCGTTTGCCTCCGCCCTGTTGGAGCATAGGCCTAAGCCTATGCTCGCGAGGTCCTCCCTCCCCAGCTCGGCGTCGCTCCCCGCGCTCTCCGACGGAGCTGGCGAAGGAGCCGATGACGGAGCCGGTGATGAAGCCTGCGATGGGACCGGCGTAGCAGGGCGCGTGAAGCGGCCCAACGGGTCACGCCCCGACTTTGCAGCCGCACGACCCCGGCCACCCATCACCTTGGGCGCTTTTGGCGCCGGCAACATCTCTTCGTCCGTCTTCCTTTTAAGCAGCGCCTTGCCGCGCCTGCTCAGGTCCGGATCCGACCTGCTGTGGTCCCCGGAGGGACCGGAGCGTCCTCGGCTCTGGTTGCCATCGTAGGTGGCAAATGGATCTATAACCACGCGCGGGAGCTTCAAAAGAAGCTCCGTTTCTCGCTGGTTACCGGCGGCTGTCACTCGAGGGCCCACCAAACCATCGCTTAGCGGGTCCCCGAATGACTGCGACCGGGTTCTTCCTCTTTCTCCTCCCTCCAGACAGTTGTTGCCCCCCCCAGAATACGAGGGGCATGACGCATCCGAAACCGGATGCGTGGCGGATTCTCCGACTGCTAAGCAGTCGGTACCGCCCTGGGGTAAAATTTTCGCAACTGACTTTTCCATTTTGTTTATTTTCCTTTGAAGGGTGCGGTCCCTTTGATCCCCCTGGATCCCCCCCAGCGCTAACGACCGGATACCCTCCGGCCATACACCCCCTCGGCACGCTCGACCTTGGAGTTGGGGTTATTTTTTTAAGAGGTTTTCTTCCTCTCCTCCCACAAGACCACGCCCACACAACTCACCCTCTGTAAGCAGAGGGGGGGTGGGCGTACGACCTACTCCTACGACCCTTCCCTAGCCCGGTTCCCTTCCACGACCATCAAAGATGATCGGGGAATGGAACCGTGCCCTTCCCCGTTTGTTGAGATTTGCCGCCAGCGCCAATTGTCCACCAGAACCGGTGGGCGATTGGAGCTGACGTTGCCCAGGATGCGCCACGAGGAGGCTCTTCAACTGCACCCCAACCTAACCTAACCTAACCTAACCAGTACCCCCCAAGCCCTCGTGGTGGTCGGATCACTTTTAGAGTCGCTCCGTACGGAAAAAATCAAAAAAGTGGGTAAAAGTCACCCGATTTCTTTAATTTTAGTGTCTGTGTGTGCGGCAAAGTGAATCCTATACGCCCATGTGAAAGTGATAACTAGGATTTCAGTGAAGTTTGACCAAAACACTAAAAACCTCAAGTTTTTGAGGTTAAACGTTAAAGATAAATCTTTAATTGAAAACGCTGCCGAAACAAGAGTGACGACCCCCCCTTTTTATTGAAGGGAGGTGTGGAACGTGTCACCTCACATCACCCGGACCACCCAGAAGCTCGAAAAGCCCCGTTTTCGAGGAGAAAAAGGGAAATAACAAAAACCACGTGGTGCTGAAAAATCAGAAAACGTGGAGCGAGACGCCTAAAAATTTGCTGCCTTTATCAACATCAAATAAATAGACGGTAACCGCATCAATATTATTTGTACCTATAACACCTGATTTTTAAGGGACATTCAAAGTTACCAAATTCGGACCCCTATATCTTCGGTTTAAATCAAGATTTTCCAAAATTTCAACTGCAGTCCTTGGCGCGCTCAACGGATTAATTGGTACCCTAAGTTTTAGATTTTTTGTATTAATAGTTTTAGATTTATAAGGAATTCTAGGTAAAAACCACTTTTTCAGGAAATTTTTAATCTTGTTTTTAGTTTTTATCAATTTTGTTTTTTGTATGTTGTAGAGCTTTATTTTACCTTTTTATTGACACTTTTTCCAGAATTTTAGGACTAGTGATACCAGAGATATCTATTTTTTAATGTTTTTCGGCTTTAATTCATAAACTTATAGAAAATAATTAATTTTGACACCAGGACTAGGTCCAATACATTCATTGCGACCCACATAAGCCCAAACACGGGCAGTATAACGTCCGATTTGGGTTTTTTGACAAATTTACGCCATCTTGGTTTTTTTGGTTTTTAACTTTGGTTTAGGATATCTTGGTAACCGCTGGGCCGAATTTTCTCGGACTTTCACTTTGGCCTACAGCATACCGCTAATTTTAAGTGTAGTTGGTCTTCAGCCTGTTTCAGGCCATACTATTTTTTGTCGCTGAAACTGCTTTCAGGATATACCTGAAGTGACGCCGAGCTGTATATCCGAAACCCCAACTCGCTCCGACGACGGGTTCAGAAGATACGGGACTTTTAACTCGACCTTTGACAGCTCGGCGGCCATCTTGTTTAGCTTCAAACCTAAATAACTCCGTAACCGTTGGTCGTAGGAAGTAGCGGTTTTTACTATCCTATATAGAAACTCACTGTCCTGGACACTCCAAGTTTTCAGGAGGTTTGGAGCTGAAAATTTTTCGTGTCCTGAAAGCGGTTTAAGCGAACAGTGGAACTCAGGCTGAGTTAGGAGAACCCAAACTCGATGGTTCTACGGCCTTCCCGAAGGAAGTTATCCGCAGTTGAAGTTTGACTTTGACAGGACTGCGGCCATTTTGGACAATCTTTCGACTCTCATAACTTCCTAACGGAGAGTCGTAGAGAGCGGGGGTTTTCACTGGGCATATCAGCGAAGCCTAGGGCATAGTTCAGGACACATTTCAGGCGTTTTCCTGAAACAATTTTTTTTCAGGCTGAAAGCCTTTCCGGTCGATTGGTCTCACCAAGCCAAGTCTGGAAAGCCCAAACAACGGGGATTTTGGACCGGCGGTTCCGGAGATATCCTTCTACAACCACTTCTCGGCTACAAAAACCAGAAAAAACCATATTTTTCAAGTTGGAATATCTCCGAAACCCCTTGGTGTAACTGCACCGAGTTTGGTATCATCTGAAAGGGCTTGGTGAGAGCTATCTTCTGAACGTAGTTAAACGACTCTACATAGAGTCTTTCAGAGAGGCGCCCTATATTACGGTTTTTTGACCTAAAGAAGTGGTTCTAATTTTGTTTATTTTTATTTATTTTATTTTATAAGTTAACTGCACCCAATTGGGACGAATAGAGTCAGCGACTCTATTACTTTTACTTTAATTTTGTTTTGTTTAAAGTAAAATTGTTATACTCCCGTTTATTGTGTTCTGTTACTTTCTTTCTTTACAACTTATACAAACTTCTAACACTATAAACGGCTTTTACATTTGACGCATACCTCCATCATGTCTACTTTGAGAACCCCATCGAAAGGATCCGGGAAAAAGGAAACACCACCGAAGCACGAACTGGCGGCTCCAAACGTTCGACGTAGCATCGGTGAATGGGAATTAGCTGCAAACATTGACGCCACTCCTCCATCGACAAACACGACGCAGCAGATAGATCCCGCAAAAACGGTGAAAAAGCAGATTTTGTCGCAGATCACTGCGCAGAAATCACCAGTTGACGACTCCACACGACGACCACCGAAAACAAAATACCTGGATAGGACGTCAGAAGCAAAGGCCTGCTTGACAAAGAGCAAAATACATCTGAATAACTCAAAAAACTTGAGGGCTGACATCAAGGCAGGTGTCATTGAGGCGCTGGATCGACTCTACCAATTGGTAAAAGAAGCTGAGAGTGACGCGAAGAGGAAGAATACAAGGGAGGAACCAAAAGCGACTGAGGCGAACGTGCTTGAAGCACCCCATTCTGACTTGACCTTTGCAGCCAACACAAACCTAGACCTCATTACACAGCTACAAGAGCACTCCAAGCTTATACTCGACAGTAATAAGAGAATGGAAGAGTTGAAAGACACGATGGAGAAACAGAGGGCGACCCTTGAAAGGACAGCGACCTATGCGAGTGTTGCAGCGAACCAAAGCGGAAACGCAGTATACAAGCGAAGCACTCTGCACTCCATTGTCATCACCTCACCCGACGAAACTGAAACAGGGGAAGAGGTTTTAGATAAGGTAAGAAAGGCAGTTGACGCAAAAGAAGGCTGGGTTACAGTAGAAAGAGTAAGAAAGGCAAAAGACAGAAAGGTGATAATGGGTTTTAGGACCAAAGAGGAGAGAAATAAGATAAAAAACAAACTGGAACAGGAAGGAACGCACCTCAGTGTTGAGGAAATGAAAAACAAAGACCCACTTTTGGTTCTTAGGGACGTCCTAGCGGTATATACCAACGAGGATGTCCTCAAAGCATTTAGAAACCAAAACCGGAGTGTTTTTCAGGACCTTGACACTGGGGAGGACAGAGTTGAAGTGAAATATAGGAGGAGAGCCAGGAACCCACTTACTTGCCATATCGTTTTAAGTGTCTCACCCATTGTTTGGAAAAGAGCAACTGATAATGGGACAGTGCATATAGACCTCCAACGCGTACGAGTAGAGGATCAGTCCCCACTGGTCCAATGTACGCGTTGTTTAGGCTACGGGCACGGAAAGCGCTTTTGCAAAGGGTCAGCAGACTTATGTAGTCACTGTGGTGGCCCACATCTCAGAAAGGACTGTGCAGATGTGATGGCAGAAGTGCCCCCCGCATGCCGCAACTGCACTAATGCAAAGCTGGTCCGGGTGGATCACAACGCATTCAGCTCAAACTGCCCAACGCGGAGAAGGTGGGATGAACTGGCTAGGTCAACAGTGGCCTACTGCTAAGGGCTCCCAAGCTGAATACATCGCCTACCGCCTACTCCAAGCAAACCTACAAAGAAAGAAGCTAGCCACCAACGAACTCCTGATCGAAGCCGAAAAGCGAGGAATCGATGTTGCGCTTCTACAAGAACCTTACGTGGGAGGAGCCAAAGCTATGAGGGGTTACAGGGGCGTACGGATCTTCCAGAGCACTGAATTAGGAGATGGAACAGTAAAAGCGGCAATAGCCGTTTTTAACAAAGACCTAAACGTCATACAGTATCCGAAACTCACCACAAATAACATCGTTGTGGTGGGAATCCAAACCAGTGCCTGGGAGATCACGCTTGTCTCACTGTACTTTGAACCCGACCAGCCTATACAACCGTATTTAGAGCGCCTAGAAAACATCGATAAAGCTATAGGATCTAAAAAGTGGATAGTTGGTGGCGATGCTAACGCAAAAAGTTCATGGTGGGGGAGCGCGGTAATAGACCATAGGGGCGACGAATTGGCAGGCACTCTCGAAGAGCTAAATATGAACATTTTAAACACAGGCAGCACTCCGACTTTTGATACCATCAGAGGAGGAAAACGATATAGTAGCTATGTCGACATCACGGCCTGCTCAACCGACATATTGGACCTGGTGGAGGAGTGGAGAATAGACCAAGGCCTAACTAGTTCGGACCACAATGGCATAACTTTCAACATTCGCCTGCAAAAATCTAAAGGCATTAAAATAGAGAGGACAACGAGAATTTTTAATACTAAGAAAGCAAATTGGGAAAAATTTAGTCAAATACTTCGAAAAAATTGTTTGGATAATAATGTTACCAAAATGGATGTAGGACAAATTAAAACAATAGAAAAATTAGAATATACAACAACTAAACTGATAAACGCTATAACAGACACATGCAAAGAAACAATTCCAAAAAAGAAAGCGAATGAAGAAGTTACACTGCCGTGGTGGTCCGAACGACTCTCCAAAATGAAAAAAGACGTTGCCACCAAAAAACGCAGAATAAGATCAGCTGCACTGGTCCGAAGAGCGAAAGTAGTCGAAGACTATTTGAAAGAAAAAGAAAAATATGAGTCGGAGGCTGCCAAAGCTCAGATCGAGAGCTGGAAGGAGTTTTGTTGCAAACAAGATAAGGAGGGTCTCTGGGAGGGCATATATAGGGTTATCGGACGAACTAAACGCAGGGAAGAAGACCTGCCACTAGTGAAGGATGGAAATGCACTGGACGCAAAAGGCTCCGTTAGATTTTTAGCGGAAACCTTCTACCCAGAGGACCGGGTTGATAGCGATAACAGCAAACATCAGCAAGTCAGAGAGCAGGCGGAAACAGTGAACGCGAGAGCACAAAATGAGCTTTGCGACCCTCCGTTCACTACAGCTGAAATGCAAACGGCTACCAAGAGCTTCAACCCCAAGAAAGCCCCAGGAGCGGATGGTTTTACTGCGGACATATGTTGCCATGCCATCGAAGATAACCCCGAACTGTTCTTGGAGCTGTTCAATAAATGTCTTGAGCTTAGCTACTTCCCCAAGGCCTGGAAAGAGGCAGTAGTCGTTATCCTGCGAAAGCCGGGGAGAGACAGCTACACCATCCCAAAAGCATACAGGCCAATAGGACTATTGTCAATACTAGGCAAAATATTTGAGAAGATGCTCGTAGTCCGCCTCAAATTTCACCTGCTGCCGAGGATGAGTACCCGCCAGTACGGATTCATGCCACAGAGGAGCACTGAGGACTCTCTCTATATCCTAATGCAGCATATTCGCGAGAAGCTGGACAAAAAGAAGTTAATTACACTGATATCACTGGATATAGAGGGAGCTTTTGATAGTGCTTGGTGGCCAGCAATAAGAGTCCGTCTGGCGGAGGAAGAGTGTCCTGTGAACTTGAGACGGCTAATGGACAGCTACCTCAAAGACAGAAAGGTTCGGCTGAGATATGCAGGAGAGGAACACACTAGGGGGACAAACAAAGGGTGCGTACAAGGCTCCATTGGAGGACCGATACTCTGGAATCTCTTACTGGATCCCCTCCTGAAGGGTCTAGAGTCGGTGGGAGAATACTGCCAGGCATTCGCAGACGACGTGATTTTAGTTTTTGATGGTGAATCAGGTCAAGAGGTGCAGAGGCGCGCCAATGTCGCTCTCGAACGTGTTCGGGCGTGGGGTGTCGAGAATAAGCTCAACTTCGCTGCACATAAAACAAAAGCGATGAATATCACAAGGAAGCTTAAATACGACACCCCACGCCTTAGCATGGGAGGGATCGACATTGCCACGTCAAGTGAAATTAAAATACTCGGAGTCACCATCGATGACAAGTTAACATTTAACACTCACGTCGCGAATGTCTGCAGAAAGGCCATTGGTATCCATAACCAATTGACCAGGGCAGCGAAAGTGAGTTGGGGACTCCACCCCGAGGTGATACGAACAATATATGTGGCAACCGTGGAACCGGTAATCCTGTATGCCGCTAGCACCTGGGCTTCGGCAGCAAAAAAGCTGGGAGTTATGAAGCAACTGGGAGCGGTTCAGCGCGGGATCGCGCAAAAGCTCTGCAAGGCCTACCGTACGGTCTCCCTTAACTCGGCACTGGTGCTGGCTGGAATACTCCCCTTAGACCTCCGAGCCCGTGAGGCGGCTTCACTTTATGAAGCCAAGAGGGGAGTACCACAGCTAGCCCTGGGGGACAGGGAGGTTGAACGGATGGCGTCAGCGATGCAAGCGCCACACCCCGCAAGGCAGATCCAGCTCCAACTCGTAACTCTGGCAAATGAAGAGGAAGTAAGCGCATACAGTGACTTCGATGTTAGAATATTCACCGACGGCAGCAAGTTTGGGGGTAAGGTTGGGGCCGCCCTTTCCTGGTGGAATGGTGAGGTCGAAACCAAATCCCTCAAACTAGCCCTGCCGAAGTACTGTACGGTGTACCAGGCCGAGCTTTTGGCGATCTGTAAAGCGACGGGGGAGATATTTAAACACGGAGCGTCATCGTTCGGGATATACAGTGACTCGATGGCAGCCCTCCAAACCATAATAAACCCCAACTGCCTCCATCCCCTGGCCGTGGAAGCACGAGATAATATAGGAAAAATATTTCTCCAGAACAAACATGTAGCGTTGTTCTGGATAAAAGCTCACGCAGGATTGGAGGGCAATGAAAGAGCCGATCATCTGGCTAAGGAGGCTGCCACAAACTCAAAAAGAAAACCGGACTATGACCTTTGCCCGATCTCATTCGTCAAGCGTAGCATACGAATGGCTACGCTTGAGGAATGGGACAGAAGATACAAAACCGGTGAAACCGCGTCGGTGACCAAAATCTTCTTCCCTGATGTGACGTCAGCTTACAAGATAATACGGAAGTTCGAAGCAACCAGCGTAAAAACACAGGTAATGACGGGGCACGGTGGGTTCTCAGAATACTTGAATCGATTCAAGTGTAAAGGGAACCCATCGTGCGTCTGCGATTCTAACATCAACGAAACGGTGCCACATGTATTGTTCGATTGCCCAATAAATGCTGCTGCAAGATTTGACTTGGAACAGGAAATAAATATGAAGATATCTGCAGAAAATGTAAAAGACGTAATGATTGGTAAAAATAGAGAGAAGTTTATAAATTACTGCGTGAAGGTTGCAAAGAAAGTAATAGACAGAAATAAAACAGTTTAAGAAAATATGTTTTCTTAATATATTGATATATATTATAGGTAAGCATAGAATAAGTAAATGTAAACAATGTAAACAAAATATGTATTAAAAAATAAGCAGTAAATAATAATCAGAAATAAGTCAATAATGGAAAAGATAAAAATATTGTAAAACTAAATGGAAAAATTTGGAATGTATTAATGTTGCCTGAAAATAAACGTACCGCTGTTTGAATTATTTCCCCAGACATAAGACCCAGAAAATGAAAGAAAATAAAATAATTAAAAATAGAGAATAGGTAAAGATAGATAGTTGGGAGTCCCACCCATAAAAAGCCCAGAAGATGATGAAAGAAAGAAAGAAAAAGTATGTAGAATAAAAGTGCGAGAAGAATAAATGCGAGAAATTGTATGAAAAGAGAAAATAGCAAACATAGGCTCCGATCATGTTGGAGGTAGTAGTAGAAAAAAAAAAATTCCGTGACAAGGTGGCCGGACTGCAGTGTGATCACCACAGCCGCAGAGCGTGGGGCCCTACGCCGTCCTCTCGACTTCTTTTTTGTAGCCGTCTTGGCCGGTGCCGGTGCTCCGTCGGCGTTCTTCCCGCTCTTCTTCCTCTTTGGTTTCTTCCTCTTCCCCACCGTCGTCCACCCCTCGGCATCCTGGGCGGGAGGTGAGATGGGAGGCGGTGCGGTCGCCAGAGGCGCGATAGGTGCGGTCACCGGAGGTGCTGTCGCCGGAGGCGCGGTAGCCGGAGGCGCGGTCGCCGGAGGCGCGGTCGCCGGAGGTGGCGCGGGAGAAGCCCCCGTGGGCTTCCTGGGCCCCTGCGTGGGCTTTTTGGGACCCTGAGCGGGCTTTCTGCCACCCAACGCGGAGTTCGTCGCGGCGGCGGCCTCCTCCGCTCTCCTCCTGTCCGCCGCAAGCGGGGGTCGGAGGGTCGCAGCCGGTGGGAGTCGCAACTCCAGCGCCTCCAACCGGGCGTTTACCATATTGCCGCACTGCATCATGCAGATGCGGGCGATCTTTTCAATCTCCGCATCCGCACGCGCAGGCGACGGCCGGACCGCCGGCGGGATCGTGACGGGAGTGACGCCGGTGGCGGCGGGAGCAGCCCTCTGGGCAGCAAACTGCCGCTCGAGCTCCTCGAGCTTGGATCGGAGACGGTCATTCTCCTCCCAGAGCCTCGCCGTCTCCTCCGTACTGGTGCGGCTCACGAGGAGCTCGACCGCCTCCTTGATTCCGTCCACCGCCTCCTTTACGGCGCGAACGTAGGTCCCCCTCAGGTTGCCGGACTTGGTGGCAACCGTCATGACGACCCCCACGCTGTCCAGCACCTGGCTGCTGAGCGCCAATCCGGTAACGCTCCCTCCGGCTGCCCTCCGGGCAGCGCGTCGCTCTCTATTAAGGCTGGCCATTTCAGCCACCACGTCGGCTGCGGCAGCCTTACGCTGCGCTCTCTTGGCAGCGTTTGCCTCCGCCCTGTTCGAGCATAGGCCTAAGCCTATGCTCGCGAGGTCCTCCCTCCCCAGTTCGGTGTCGCTCCCCGCGCTCTCCGACGGAGCTGGCGAAGGAGCCGGTGACGGAGCCGGCGATGAAGCCTGCGATGGGACCGGCGTAGCAGGGCGCGTGAAGCGGCCCGATGGGTCACGCCCCGGCTTTGCAGCCGCACGACCCCGACCACTCGTCACCTTGGGCGCCTTTGGTGCCGGCAGGATTTCTTCCCCCGTCTGCCGCCTCTTGAGCAGCGCCTTGCCGCGCCTGCTCAGGTCCGGATCGGACCTACTGTGGTCCCCGGAGGGACCGGAGCCTCCTCGGCTCTGGTTGCCATCAATGGTGGCAAGTGGCTCGATCACCACGCGCGGGAGCTTCAAAAGAAGCTCCGTTTCTCGCTGGTGACCGGCGGCAGCCACTCGAGGGCCCGCCAAACCATCGCTTAGCGGGTCCCCGAATGACTGCGACCGGGTTCTCCCTCTCTCTCCTCCCTCCTGACAGTTGTTGCCCCCCCCAGAATACGAGGGGCATGACGCATCCGAAATCGGATGCGTGGCGGATTCTCCGACTGCTAAGCAGTCGGTACCGCCCTGGGGTAAAATATTGACAACTGACTTTGTTTCCATTTTTGATTTTTTCCTTTGAAGGGTGCGGTCCCTTTGATCCCCCTGGATCCCCCCCCAGCGCTAACGACCGGATACCCTCCGGCCATACACCCCCTCGGCACGCTCGACCTTGGAGTTGGGGTTATTTTTTTAAGAGGTTTTCTTCCTCTCCTCCCACAAGACCACGCCCACACAACTCACCCTCTGTAAGCAGAGGGGGGGTGGGCGTACGACCTTCTCCAATGACCCTTCCCTAGCCCGGTTCCCTTCCACGACCATCAAAGATGATCGGGGAATGGAACCGTGCCCTTCCCCGTTTGTTGAGATTTGCCGCCAGCGCCAATTGTCCACCAGTACCGGTGGGCGATTGGAGCTGACGTTGCCCAGGATGCGCCACGAGGAGGCTCTTCAACTGCACCCCAACCTAACCTTTTTTTTTTTTTTTTTTTTTTTTTTTTCCCGGGGTGGAAAATCCTCATGGATGTCCTCCGCCCTGGGGCGGGCGGAGGGGTCTGTCAGACTCTTACTGACTAAAAACCACCCCGGTGTTCCATCTCACACCTACGCCGGGGTCGCGGGAACACATTATTCTTCCACAACCCCGGCTGGTGCCGGCCCGCTTGCGCGGGCCCCGTCTCGGGCGGGGGGAGTGAGGTGTACTCCCCCCGCAACGTCTGTGAGCGGCGCACGCGGAACACTACGCGCGCCGCCTTCTCGGGTCCTGATGTTGGGGAGCGACGGATGTCTTCGAATCCGTCGCCCCTGGACCCATTTAGGGGGGCCGGAAGAGGGCGTTGTCCGCCCTCCTCCGACGCCCGGTGCGTCTGCTGCGGGCCGGGTCGAGAGTCGAGATCTCTCTCTCCCTTTCCGCAGCCTCCTTCTGCGAGATGACTGTTTCGCAGAAGGAAACCACCGCGTCCCAGGACTCGGCGCTGCCGACCATCGAACTCACTACGGTCGGCAGCGACAAGTCACTGCCTACTTCTGAGATGAGGGCACGGCGCGGCTCCTCCCAAGCGGCACACTCTGCCAGCGTATGCCACGCCGTGTCCTCCCGGCAGTCGACGCAGTGGTGACACCGGGCGTCCGGCTCCCTGTTTATGCGACACAGGTACTTCCCGAAGCAGCCATGCCCCGAGAGCACCTGCGTCGCCCGAAACGACAGGGAGCCGTGCCTTCTCCCGAGCCAGCGGTCGAGCACTGGCCGGATCGCCTCGATGGTGCTGAGGCCGGCGGTAGGGCGTGAAAGCCTCACCCGCCATTCCGCCACCAGGACCTCGCGGAGCTGCAACCGATGCTGCTCGATATGTTGCTGCATCGGTCGCTCGCCCCGCTCCCGCGCTGCCTCGCGCCACCGGTACAGTGACGCGAGCACCTTCGCCTCCAGGTCCCAGGGCGGTGATCCGGCCAGTGCACAACCCGCCTCGAAGGAGAACCCCAACCTAACCTTTTTTTTTTTTTTTAATTTTTTTTTTTTTTTTTTTTTTGCGCTGGGAAAAAATGCATTACGCATACCGTCCCATTGGGGGAATGGGGGGCTATGTGGGACTCCCCGGTCTGACCCGGTATACCCACTAAAACAACCCAGCGGCACTCCCGCCTCGTCTTGAGTGGAGGGGACTGGGAGATTGGCGCAGCCTGTACGTCCAGTCCTCCTCCGACGACCGTCCGCCTTTAAGGCGGACGCTTCACGCCCTCCCTGTGGGGGGAGGGCCGGGAATGTCCGACGAAGGTGATGACGGGTGCAATGCGGGCGGAGGCGCCCCCGCGCCTGTCGCCCGCCTGTCACCACCATGAAGAGGGAGGAGACGACGCCCCCTACGACCTCTTCTTCGTCTACGGAGCGGCGCAGCGAGAGGATCGTCCTCCCGCACGCGCTCCGCCGCCTCCTTTTGCGAAATAACGTCCTCGCAAAAGGAGGCGACCTCTGCCCAGGCCTCCTCGCTCTCCAGCATGGAGCTGACCACGCCGGGGAGCGAGAGGTCCTGCCCGACCACCGCGATCAGACTGCGGCGCAGCTCTGACCAGGCTGGGCACACCTCTAGGGTGTGCTGTGCCGTGTCCTCCGGCGCACCGCAGTCATGGCACGCCGGCGTCTCCTCCCTCCCGATCCTGTGCAGGTGCGATCCAAAACAGCCATGGCCGGACAACACCTGCACCAGACGGAATGAGAGGAAGCCGTGGGACCGCTCGAGCCAGCCTCGCAGGACCGGACCGAGCGCGTCCAACGTGCGCCGGCCAAAGGTGGCGGCTGCGAGGTCCTCCGTCCAATGGAGGACGATGGCGTCCCTCGCCTCTTGCCGCACGGCCTCCCGCTCCTCCGCGACGGGGCGCTCCCCGAGCGCTTTTCGCCGCGCCGTCCACTCGTACACTCTGGCGAGCACCCATGCCTCCAACTCCCAAGGAGGGGTGCCAGCCAGAGCGCATGCCGCCGAAAAGCCCACCGAGCGGTAGGCCCTTGCCACCCGTAGTGCAATGGCCCTTTGGGGCCTGCGGATCGCCGTTGCGTTCTCCCGCCTGTGCAGGGAGTCCGCCCAGATAGGGGCCCCATATAGGGCCATGCTCCGCAGGATGCCGGCATACAGTCGCCGGCACCGCGCATTGGGCCCCCCCAGGTTCGGGAGGAGCCACGAGAGGGCGTCCGCGGCTTTCAGCAGGCGCGTTGACAGCCCGCTGAAATGCGGGCCAAATCGCCACCTGCTGTCCAGCACCAGGCCCAGATATTTCATCTGGGTCTGGACCCCGATCCTGACGCCCTCCACTACTATGTGGGCGTCGAGAGGGCAGCGCTGCCGAGGCCCGTGAAAGAAAACGGCCTCGGTCTTGTGCAGCGCCACCTTCAGTCCCAAGCGGCGGATCCTCCCTGCAACCAAGGATCCGCCAGCCGAGGCCAGACAGGCCGCCTCCCTGAAGCTCCTCCCCCGGGCAGCGAGGAGAGTGTCATCCGCGTAACAAATGACGCTCGTGCCCTGGAGGAGGGCTCCTCGCAAGAGCCAGTCGAAACCTATGTTCCACAGGGGCGGCCCCAGCACCGACCCCTGCGGAACACCGCACTCTGCGCCGTAACGCCTCACCCTGGCCGTCTTGTCCACAAGGAGGATCTCTCGATCCTCCAAGTAGCTGGCCAGGAGGCTCCTCAGGTATTGGGGCACTCCGTGATACCGAAGTGCCTCCAATATTGTCGAGTGGGGCACGGAGTTGAAGGCGTTGGCTATGTCGAATGACACCGCCAACACTCCGGCCCCCGCCTCCACCGCCTCCTTCACCTGACCCTTGAGTAGGGCCAGCGCGTCTATCGTCGAACGCCCTTGTCGAAATCCGAATTGGGCGTCCGACAGATTCGGCCCCACCCCCCGCAACAGCCCATTGAGCCGGGAGGCGACAATCCCCTCGAACAATTTACCGACCTCATCAAGCAGAACGATGGGCCGGTATGCCGAGGGGGAGTCCACCGGGCGTCCCTCCTTTCGGAGGAGGCACAGCTGCCCCTCCTTCCACAGTTTCGGGAACCTGCCAGCCGTAAAGCACGCGCTGAACAGGTCCCGAATTCTGTCCTCCATTTGGGCGGCAGCAATGGCCACCACCCGTGCAGGGACGCCGTCCGGTCCAGGAGCCGTCTTCTTCGCGCGGAGGCTGAGAACCCCCGCGTATAGCTCCTCAGCCGTCACCGGGGGGACCTCCTCCTCCGGCGGAGTCGCCCCTTGCGGAGGGTCCATCGTTGGTGGGGTGAAGTCGGTCCTGCGCGGAAACAGGGACCGGACCACCCCATCCAGCAACGCCGGCTCGAGGGTCTCCGTCAATGGGGGACCACAGGGGCGTAGTTGGTTCCGCGCCGCCTTGTATGGTCTCCCATATGGATCCCGGTCGAGCCCTGCCAGCATCTCGGCCCTCGCCGAGTCCTTGGCAGCGCCAATCGCCGACTTGAGAACCGTCCTCGCCTCTTGGTAAGTAGCGTAGAGGCGGTCCTCGTTTTCCCGATTCCGGGCGCTGCGTCGTCGGCTCCGCGTGAAGGCCCTTCTGGCCGACACGCAGGCGGCTCGGAGCCCCGCCAGTTCCTCCGTCCACCAATAGACGGCACGACGGGGAGGCGGACGGCGAGACCGAGGCATGCTGGAGTTGCACACCTCGGTCAGGGACCTCCTGAGCTGAACCGCTGCGGTGTCCACGTCCAGGACCTCGACAGGGGGCGACAACCAGTCCTGGAGAAAGGCCGCCTCCTGAGCGGCCTCCCGGTCCAGGCGGGTGAGAGCCCACCGTGGGAAGGGAGATTTGCCCGAGCGGGCCACCCTCCCCTGGGCGGAGATGTCGAACCGCACGTATCGGTGGTCTCCACCATCTCCACCCGCCAGTTCACGACGCGGGCGGCTAGCGCGGGGGTGGCAAACGTGACGTCAACCACCGACCCTCCCTGCTGCCGCACACACGTGTGGACCGCCCCCCTGTTGAGGAGGGACACGCCGGATGAGGCCGCCCAAAATTCGACGGCGCGTCCTCGGACGTTGCACGAGGCAGCCGGGTTGCCCCAGGCCACCGACTTGGCGTTCAGGTCGCCCAACACGACGACCTGGCGCGGCGCCGCCCTCCCTACGACTGCGGTGAGGACTTCGAGGAAATCCTCAAAGTCCGAGAGAGGGCGGTTTGGGGAGAAATAGACCCCCACCACACCTACGTCTCCCCACGCGGCGGCCACGTATCCCGGTCCTCTCTCTAAAAGCGAGAGGGGAGGGGAGTCTGTGGAAGACCGCGTCACCAACGCCACCAAGCCGTCCCGATCGCCCAGCCAGTTGCCGGGGACCGAGTAAGGCTCGGCAACCACCGCCAAGTCCACCAACCACTCAGCCATGGTCTGCATCAGCAGATCCTGGGCTGCCCTGCAGTGGTTGGTGTTCGCCTGGAGAATGCGACGGCCGGCAGCGACAGGTCATTGCCTACTTCAGTTATGAGGGCACGGCGCGGCTCCTCCCAAGCGGCACACTCTGCCAGCGTGTGCCACGCCGTGTCCTCCCGGCAGTCGACGCAGTGGTGACACCGGGCGTCCGGCTCCCTGTTTATGCGACACAGGTACTTCCCGAAGCAACCATGCCCCGAGAGCACCTGCGTCGCCCGAAACGACAGGGAGCCGTGCCTTCTCCCGAGCCAGCGGTCGAGCACTGGCCGGATCGCCTCGATGGTGCTGAGGCCGGCGGTAGGGCGTGAAAGCCTCACCCGCCATTCCGCCACCAGGACCTCGCGGAGCTGCAACCGATGCTGCTCGACATGTTGCTGCATCGGTCGCTCGCCCCGCTCCCGCGCTGCCTCGCGCCACCGGTACAGTGACGCGAGCACCTTCGCCTCCAGGTCCCAGGGCGGTGATCCGGCCAGTGCACAACCCGCCTCGAAGGAGATCGTGCGATACCCCCGAATGACTCTGACGGCCATCGCCCGCTGCGGCTTGCGCAGGACAGCTATGCTGCCGGCCGTCAGGTCAGACGCCCAGATCGGCGCTCCGTAGAGCGCCATGGATCGCACGATCCCCATATAGAGCCGCCTACAGGCGGCGCTCGGGCCCCCCAGATTGGGAAGCAGCGTTGCCACCTAACCTAACCTAACCTTTTTTTTTTTTTTTTTGTTCCCGGGGTGGAAAATCCTCATGGATGTCCTCCGCCCTGGGGCGGGCGGAGGGGTCTGTCAGACTCTTACTGACTAAAAACCACCCCGGTGTTCCATCTCACACCTACGCCGGGGTCGCGGGAACACATTATTCTTCCACAACCCCGGCTGGTGCTGGCCTGCCTCGGCGGGCCTCCTCGTGTTGGGAGGGGGAGTGAGGTGTTAGACTCCCCCCGCAACGTCTAAGAGGGGCGCGCGTGGAACACTACGCGCCGCCACCTCGGGTCCTGATGTATGGGGGGCGGTGGACGTCCCCGAGTCCGCCGTCCCTGGACCCATTTAGAGGGGCTGGAAGAGGGCGTTGTTCGCCCTCAGCCTACGACCAACCCCTTGCCCCTTGCGACGGGTCTGATGAATGGCCCCGTCGCCTACCATTTTTCGGCCGCAGAGGATAGGGAGAGCGGCCAACGACATACCATCACTCCTCTTCCCCTGCGGCCCCACCGCGTCAGCCATCGTACGGTGGCGACCCCGTTAAGGCCACGGAAGGTAGGGAGAGCGGCGCACCGCAATACCGGCACTCCTCTCCCGCCGCGGCCCCACCACAGTTGCGATGTCGCCCTACAACACCGCAACCTTGGCCGCTACGTCGTCGGCTTGTCTACTAAAGCCCTGACGAGCGGCCCCTCCTCGGGTTCCTCTTAGCTTCACCGTGGGGTCCAAACCACGGCTACTGAGCCCCCCCGCCTCGTCAATGCGGGAACCCATTGGGGGGGAACCTAACCTAACCTAACCTAACCTAACCGCGATATGGAAGTATATATTAAATATATATGGATATATTAAAACATGCATACAAATACTGACACGAACACAAGTAACAAACAAACAGCTTAAAAAACAAAATTCCGCAGTAAGAAATTTAATAAGTATATATATCATTGGAATATATATATATTATTGATTGAATCAATACAGATAAAATGATTAAAATAGACACACACTGAGTCATGAATGTACCACCACAAAGTCTAAGTAAAAGTAATTAAAAGATAGTATAGATAAGAATATTACCGGAAGCAACTATAACAAACTACGATAAAACTTGTTAAATAGAATAAGAAACATTGTTAAAAATATAACTAGATTTTATAGAATTGTTAGAGTAAGGAATAAGTTGTAATAGTATAAGAAATAGATAGTAAGCTCTTTAGATTTAACAATATAATATGTACTAATAATAGAAAATATGATAAAATTGTAGTTTATTATATTAAATTGTACTGTAAGGTATAAAGTTGAACTGCATTGTAATGTTGTAACATTAAATGATCACACATATAGTAAATTATTTCCCGTAGAAAATAAAAAATAAAGTTTTTAATAGACTAGAAAAAGTAGCGGGAGTCCCACCCGGCTAAGTATAAAAGATGATGAATAAAAGAAAGAACAAGTATGAAGCATATAAGTGCGAGAGGAATAAAAGAAGGAATTAGAATGAATGTGGTATTTAGAATAATAAGGTCCCGGCGTGCCTATGGCTGGGGAAAGGCAGAAAAAAAAAAAAAAAAAAAAAAAAAGCAGCTCTGACCAGGCTGGGCACACCTCTAGGGTGTGCTGTGCCGTGTCCTCCAGCGCACCGCAGTCATGGCACGCCGGCGTCTCCTCCCTCCCGATCCTGTGCAGGTGCGATCCAAAACAGCCATGGCCGGACAACACCTGCACCAGACGGAATGAGAGGAAGCCGTGGGACCGCTCGAGCCAGCCTCGCAGGACCGGACCGAGCGCGTCCAACGTGCGCCGGCCAAAGGTGGCGGCTGCGAGGTCCTCCGTCCAATGGAGGACGATGGCGTCCCTCGCCTTCTGCCGCACGGCCTGTCTCGGGCGGGGGGAGTGAGTTGTACTCCCCCCGCAACGTCTGTGAGCGGCGCACGCGGAACACTACGCGCGCCGCCTTCTCGGGTCCTGATGTTGGGGGGTGACGGATGTCCCCGAATCCGTCGCCCCTGGACCCATTTAGGGGGGCCGGAAGAGGGCGTTGTCCGCCCTCCTCCGACGCCCGGTGCGTCTGCTGCGGGCCGGGTCGAGAGTCGAGATCTCTCTCTCCCTTTCCGCAGCCTCCTTCTGCGAGATGACCGTTTCGCAAAAGGAGACCACTGCGTCCTAGGACTCTGCGCCGCCGACCATCGCGTTCACGACGGCCGGCAGCGACAGGTCGTTGCCTACTTCGGTGATGAGGGCACGGCGCGGCTCCTCCCAAGCGGCACACTCTGCCAGCGTGTGCCGCGCCGTGTCCTCCCGGCAGTCGACGCAGTGGTGACACCGGGCGTCCGGCTCCCTGTTTATGCGACACAGGTACTTCCCGAAGCAACCATGCCCCCAGAGCACCTGCGTCGCCCGAAACGACAGGGAGCCGTGCCTTCTCCCGAGCCAGCGGTCGAGCACTGGCCGGATCGCCTCGATGGTGCTGAGGCCGGCGGTAGGGCGTGAAAGCCTCACCCGCCATTCCGCCACCAGGACCTCGCGGAGCTGCAACCGATGCTGCTCGATATGTTGCTGCATCGGTCGCTCGCCCCGCTCCCGCGCTGCCTCGCGCCACCGGTACAGTGACGCGAGCACCTTCGCCTCCAGGTCCCAGGGCGGTGATCCGGCCAGTGCACAACCCGCCTCGAAGGAGAACCCCAACCTAACCTTTTTTTTTTTTTTTAATTTTTTTTTTGTTCCCGGTGTTATTCTTCCACAACCCCGGCTGGTGCTGGCCTGCCTCGGCGGGCCTCCTCGTGTTGGGAGGGGGAGTGAGGTGTTAGACTCCCCCCGCAACGTCTAAGAGGGGCGCGCGTGGAACACTACGCGCCGCCACCTCGGGTCCTGATGTATGGGGGGCGGTGGACGTCCCCGAGTCCGCCGTCCCTGGACCCATTTAGAGGGGCTGGAAGAGGGCGTTGTTCGCCCTCAGCCTACGACCAACCCCTTGCCCCTTGCGACGGGTTTGATGAATGGCCCCGTCGCCTACCATTTTTCGGCCGCAGAGGATAGGGAGAGCGGCCAACGACATACCGTCACTCCTCTCCCCCTGCGGCCCCACCGCGTCAGCCATCGTACGGTGGCGACCCCGTTAATTCCGCGGAAGGTAGGGAGAGCGGCGCACCGCAATACCGGCACTCCTCTCCCGCCGCGGCCCCACCACAGTTGCGATGTCGCCCAACAACACCGCAACCTTGGCCGCTACGTCGTCGGCTTGTCTACTAAAGCCCTGACGAGCGGCCCCTCCTCGGGTTCCTCTTAGCTTCACCGTGGGGTCCAAACCACGGCTACTGAGCCCCCCCGCCTCGTCAATGCGGGAACCCATTGGGGGGGAACCTAACCTAACCTTTTTTTTTTTTTTTTTTTTTTGTTTTTTTTTTTTTTTTTTTTTTTGTTCCCGGGGTGGAAAATCCTCATGGATGTCCTCCGCCCTGGGGCGGGCGGAGGGGTCTGTCAGACTCTTACTGACTAAAAACCACCCCGGTGTTCCATCTCACACCTACGCCGGGGTCGCGGGAACACATTATTCTTCCACAACCCCGGCTGGTGCCGGCCCGCTTGCGCGGGCCCCGTCTCGGGCGGGGGGAGTGAGTTGTACTCCCCCCGCAACGTCTGTGAGCGGCGCACGCGGAACACTACGCGCGCCGCCTTCTCGGGTCCTGATGTTGGGGGGTGACGGATGTCCCCGAATCCGTCGCCCCTGGACCCATTTAGGGGGGCCGGAAGAGGGCGTTGTCCGCCCTCCTCCGACGCTCGGTGCGTCTGCTGCGGGCCGGGTCGAGAGTCGAGATCTCTCTCTCCCTTTCCGCAGCCTCCTTCTGCGAGATGACCGTTTCGCAAAAGGAGACCACTGCGTCCTAGGACTCTGCGCCGCCGACCATCGCGTTCACGACGGCCGGCAGCGACAGGTCGTTGCCTACTTCGGTGATGAGGGCACGGCGCGGCTCCTCCCAAGCGGCACACTCTGCCAGCATGTGCCGCGCCGTGTCCTCCCGGCAGTCGACGCAGTGGTGACACCGGGCGTCCGGCTCCCTGTTTATGCGACACAGGTACTTCCCGAAGCAACCATGCCCCGAGAGCACCTGCGTCGCCCGAAACGACAGGGAGCCGTGCCTTCTCCCGAGCCAGCGGTCGAGCACTGGCCGGATCGCCTCGATGGTGCTGAGGCCGGCGGTAGGGCGTGACAGCCTCACCCGCCATTCCGCCACCAGGACCTCGCGGAGCTGCAACCGATGCTGCTCGATTTGTTGCTGCATCGGTCGCTCGCCCCGCTCCCGCGCTGCCTCGCGCCACCGGTACAGTGACGCGAGCACCTTCGCCTCCAGGTCCCAGGGCGGTGATCCGGCCAGTGCACAACGGCTTGCGCAGGACAGCTATGCTGCCGGCCGTCAGGTCAGACGCCCAGATCGGCGCTCCGTAGAGCGCCATGGATCGCACGATCCCCATATAGAGCCGCCTACAGGCGGCGCTCGGGCCCCCCAGATTGGGAAGCAGCGTTGCCAGCGCCCCGGCCGTGCCCAACAACTTGGGCGCCAGCCGCCGGAAGTGGGGTCCGAAGTCCCACCGGCTGTCGAGCACCAATCCCAGATATTTCATGGTGGGCTCGACAGCGATCCGGACCCCCCCGACCACAATGTGTGATCCGGCCGGCGGCGCCCGTCGGGGGCCATGAAACACCATGGCCTCCGACTTGTTGAGGGCCACCTCCAGGCCGAGGCGCCGTATGCGGCTCACCGTGAGTGAGACCGCCGCCGTCGCGAGCAACGCTGCCTCCCTGTGCGAACTCCCCCGGGCCGTGACTAGCGTGTCGTCCGCGTAACACGTCAGGTCCGCGCCCGGCGGGAGCTCGCCCCTCAGC
This sequence comes from Dasypolia templi, assembly GCA_963555695.1. Classification (NCBI taxonomy): domain Eukaryota; kingdom Metazoa; phylum Arthropoda; class Insecta; order Lepidoptera; family Noctuidae; genus Dasypolia; species Dasypolia templi. The sequence continues at coordinate 19,988 of CAUVWP010000036.1, read as the reverse complement.
ACCCAGTCGTACCCGATGTTCCACAGGAGCGGTCCCACGACCGATCCCTGTGGAACACCGCACGACACTTGGCGCTGGTTTCCGCCATCACGTCCCATGTAGGTGACACACCTCCCCGCCAGATAAGCCCCAACGATGCGGCGGAGGTAGAGAGGCACCCGATGATAACGCAGTGCCTCCCGTATGCAGCTCCAGGGCAGGGTGTTGAAGGCGTTGGAGATGTCCAAGGACACCGCCACCACCACCCCGCCCCGGGACACTGTTTCCTCCGCCAGGACTCTCACCCTCGACACAGCGTGGATGGTAGAGCGCCCATGCCGAAAGCCGAACTGGCTCTCGTCCAGGTCCGGCCCCTCTCTGCACAAGTGGCCGACGAGGCGGGCTGCGAGTATGCGCTCGAACAGCTTGCCCACCTCGTCGAGCAGCACTATGGGCCGGTACGCAGACGGCGAGTCGGCAGGGCGCCCCGCCTTCCTGAGCAGGACCAGACGTCCAATCTTCCACAGACTGGGAAACTGGCCCCGCTCAAGGCACGCTGTGTAGAGTCCTCTCAGTTGGGGCTCCAACTCCTTCAGAGAGAGGGCAAAAGCCAGGCCGTGAATTCCGTCGGGCCCCGGAGCCACGTTCTTGGCCCGGAGCCGCATCACGGCCGCCCTCATCTCTGACAACTGTGGAAAATCCTCATGGATGTCCTCCGCCCTGGGGCGGGCGGAGGGGTCTGTCAAACTCTTACTGACTAAAAACCACCCCGGTGTTCCATCTCACACCTACGCCGGGGTCGCGGGAACACATTATTCTTCCACAACCCCGGCTGGTGCCGGCCCGCTAGCGCGGGCCCCGTCTCGGGCGGGGGGAGTGAGGTGTACTCCCCCCGCAACGTCTGTGAGCGGCGCACGCGGAACACTAAGCGCGCCGCCTTCTCGGGTCCTGATGTTGGGGGGCGACGGATGTCCCCGAATCCGTCGTCCCTGGACCCATTTAGGGGGGCCGGAAGAGGGCGTTGTCCGCCCTCCTCCGACGCCCGGTGCGTCTGCTGCGGGCCGGGTCGAGAGTCGAGATCTCTCTCTCCCTTTCCGCAGCCTCCTTCTGCGAGATGACCGTTTCGCAAAAGGAGACCACTGCGTCCCAGGACTCTGCGCCGCCGACCATCGCGTTCACGACGGCCGGCAGCCACAGGTCACTGCCTACTTCAGTTATGAGGGCACGGCGCGGCTCCTCCCAAGCGGCACACTCTGCCAGCGTGTGCCACGCCGTGTCCTCCCGGCAGTCGACGCAGTGGTGACACCGGGCGTCCGGCTCCCTGTTTATGCGACACAGGTACTTCCCGAAGCAACCATGCCCCGAGAGCACCTGCGTCGCCCGAAACGTCAGGGAGCCGTGCCTTCTCCCGAGCCAGCGGTCGAGCACTGGCCGGACCGCCTCGATGGTGCTGAGGCCGGCGGTAGGGCGTGAAAGCCTCACTCGCCATTCCGCCACCAGGACCTCGCGGAGCTGCAACCGATGCTGCTCGATATGTTGCTGCATCGGTCGCTCGCCCCGCTCCCGCGCTGCCTCGCGCCACCGGTACAGTGACGCGAGCACCTTCGCCTCCAGGTCCCAGGGCGGTGATCCGGCCAGTGCACAACCCGCCTCGAAGGAGATCGTGCGATACCCCCGAATGACTCTGACAAACCTAACCTAACCTTTTTTTTTTTTTTTTTTTTTGTTCCCGGGGTGGAAAATCCTCATGGATGTCCTCCGCCCTGGGGCGGGCGGAGGGGTCTGTCAGACTCTTACTGACTAAAAACCACCCCGGTGTTCCATCTCACACCTACGCCGGGGTCGCGGGAACACATTATTCTTCCACAACCCCGGCTAGTGCCGGCCCGCTTGCGCGGGCCCCGTCTCGGGCGGGGAGACTGAGGTGTACTCCCCCCGCAACGTCTGTGAGCGGCGCGCGCGGAACACTAAGCGCGCCGCCTTCTCGGGTCCTGATGTTGGGGGGCGACGGATGTCCCCGAATCCGTCGCCCCTGGACCCATTTAGGGGGGCCGGAAGAGGGCGTTGTCCGCCCTCCTCCGACGCCCGGTGCGTCTGCTGCGGGCCGGGTCGAGAGTAGAGATCTCTCTCTCCCTTTCCGCAGCCTCCTTCTGCGAGATGACCGTTTCGCAAAAGGAGACCACTGCGTCCCAGGACTCTGCGCCGCCGACCATCGCGTTCACGACGGCCGGCAGCGACAGGTCATTGCCTACTTCAGTTATGAGGGCACGGCGCGGCTCCTCCCAAGCGGCACACTCTGCCAGCGTGTGCCACGCCGTGTCCTCCCGGCAGTCGACGCAGTGGTGACACCGGGCGTCCGGCTCCCTGTTTATGCGACACAGGTACTTCCCGAAGCAACCATGCCCCGAGAGCACCTGCGTCGCCCGAAACGACAGGGAGCCGTGCCTTCTCCCGAGCCAGCGGTCGAGCACTGGCCGGATCGCCTCGATGGTGCTGAGGCCGGCGGTAGGGCGTGAAAGCCTCACCCGCCATTCCGCCACCAGGACCTCGCGGAGCTGCAACCGATGCTGCTCGATATGTTGCTGCATCGGTCGCTCGCCCCGCTCCCGCGCTGCCTCGCGCCACCGGTACAGTGACGCGAGCACCTTCGCCTCCAGGTCCCAGGGCGGTGATCCGGCCAGTGCACAACCCGCCTCGAAGGAGATCGTGCGATACCCCCGAATGACTCTGACGGCCATCGCCCGCTGCGGCTTGCGCAGGACAGCTATGCTGCCGGCCGTCAGGTCAGACGCCCAGATCGGCGCTCCGTAGAGCGCCATGGATCGCACGATCCCCATATAGAGCCGCCTACAGGCGGCGCTCGGGCCCCCCAGATTGGGAAGCAGCGTTGCCAGCGCCCCGGCCGCGCCCAACAACTTGGGCGCCAGCCGCCGGAAGTGGGGTCCGAAGTCCCACCGGCTGTCGAGCACCAATCCCAGATATTTCATGGTGGGCTCGACAGCGATCCGGACCCCCCCGACCACAATGTGTGATCCGGCCGGCGGCGCCCGCCGGGGGCCATGAAACACCATGGCCTCCGACTTGCTGAGGGCCACCTCCAGGCCGAGGCGCCGTATGCGGCTCACCGTCAGTGAGACCGCCGCCGTCGCGAGCAACGCTGCCTCCCTGTGCGAACTCCCCCGGGCCGTGACCAGCGTGTCGTCCGCGTAACACGTCAGGTCCGCGCCCGGCGGGAGCTCGCCCCTCAGCACCCAGTCGTACCCGATGTTCCACAGGAGCGGTCCCACGACCGATCCCTGTGGAACACCGCACGACACTTGGCGCTGGTTTCCGCCATCTCGTCCCATGTAGGTGACACACCTCCCCGCCAGATAAGCCCCAACGATGCGGCGGAGGTAGAGAGGCACCCGATGATAACGTAGTGCCTCCCGTATGCAGCTCCAGGGCAGGGTGTTGAAGGCGTTGGAGATGTCCAAGGACACCGCCACCACCACCCCGCCCCGGGACACTGTTTCCTCCGCCAGGACTCTCACCCTCGACACAGCGTGGATGGTAGAGCACCCATGCCGAAAGCCGAACTGGCTCTCGTCCAGGTCCGGCCCCTCTCTGCACAAGTGGCCGACGAGGCGGGCTGCGAGTATGCGCTCGAACAGCTTGCCCACCTCGTCGAGCAGCACTATGGGCCGGTACGCAGACGGCGAGTCGGCAGGGCGCCCCGCCTTCCTGAGCAGGACCAGACGTCCAATCTTCCACAGACTGGGAAACTGGCCCCGCTCAAAGCACGCTGTGTAGAGTCCTCTCAGTTGGGGCTCCAACTCCTTCAGAGAGAGGGCCAAAGCCAGGCCGTGAATTCCGTCGGGCCCCGGAGCCACGTTCTTCGCCCGGAGCCGCATCACGGCCGCCCTCATCTCTGCCTGTGTCACCTCTGGGACGCTGATGGCGTTCTCCTCCTCCTCCTCTGCAGACTCTGCGGCTGCGGGCAAAGCCATCGGCGGCGGAACATGCTCCGCTCTCACCGGGAAGAGGGCTGCTACCACTTCCTCCAGCAGCTCGGGTTGGAGACTCTCCGTAAGTGGGGGCGCCGCGGCTCGAAGTTGCAAACCTAACCTAACCTTTTTTTTTTTTTTTTTTGTTCCCGGGGTGGAAAATCCTCATGGATGTCCTCCGCCCTGGGGCGGGCGGAGGGGTCTGTCAGACTCTTACTGACTAAAAACCACCCCGGTGTTCCATCTCACACCTAAGCCGGGGTCGCGGGAACACATTATTCTTCCACAACCCCGGCTGGTGCCGGCCCGCTTGCGCGGGCCCCGTCTCGGGCGGAGGGAGTGAGGTGTACTCCCCCCGCAACGTCTGTGAGCGGCGCACGCGGAACACTACGCGCGCCGCCTTCTCGGGTCCTGATGTTGGGGGGCGACGGATGTCCCCGAATCCGTCGCCCCTGGACCCATTTAGGGGGGCCGGAAGAGGGCGTTGTCCGCCCTCCTCCGACGCCCGGTGCGTCTGCTGCGGGCCGGGTCGAGAGTCGAGATCTCTCTCTCCCTTTCCGCAGCCTCCTTCTGCGAGATGACCGTTTCGCAAAAGGAGACCACTGCGTCCCAGGACTCTGCGCCGCCGACCATCGCGTTCACGACGGCCGGCAGCGACAGGTCGTTGCCTACTTCGGTGATGAGGGCACGGCGCGGCTCCTCCCAAGCGGCACACTCTGCCAGCGTGTGCCGCGCCGTGTCCTCCCGGCAGTCGACGCAGTGGTGACACCGGGCGTCCGGCTCCCTGTTTATGCGACACAGGTACTTCCCGAAGCAACCATGCCCCGAGAGCACCTGCGTCGCCCGAAACGTCAGGGAGCCGTGCCTTCTCCCGAGCCAGCGGTCGAGCACTGGCCGGATCGCCTCGATGGTGCTGAGGCCGGCGGTAGGGCGTGACAGCCTCACCCGCCATTCCGCCACCAGGACCTCGCGGAGCTGCAACCGATGCTGCTCGATTTGTTGCTGCATCGGTCGCTCGCCCCGCTCCCGCGCTGCCTCGCGCCACCGGTACAGTGACGCGAGCACCTTCGCCTCCAGGTCCCAGGGCGGTGATCCGGCCAGTGCACAACCCGCCTCGAAGGAGATCGTGCGATACCCCCGAATGACTCTGACGGCCATCGCCCGCTGCGGCTTGCGCAGGACAGCTATGCTGCCGGCCGTCAGGTCAGACGCCCAGATCGGCGCTCCGTAGAGCGCCATGGATCGCACGATCCCCATATAGAGCCGCCTACAGGCGGCGCTAAACCTAACCTAACCTAACCTAACCTAACCATCACTTTTATTGACGCACGTACCGCGAGCTTGAGTCAGGGATCAAAAATCACATTTTACACTTACACAATACCACACTATACACTTATACTATACACATTACACTTTTCTTGAAACGCCAACTGGGATTTTCTGTGACAATCCCCTCTATACAGGGATACAGAACTTTCTTCCAAAAGCATACTGTACTGTACATGAATACTACTTTCACTTTCGCACCATCGAGTAACAACATGCTACGTACACCCGCAAAGAAGGACGTGAGCTCGTCAAGCTCAAAAGACTCACCACGCTCAACGGAAAAAACAGGACCCTCGCTACCCTGTGTAAGGCGAAGTATTGGGGAATGGGAGGCCGGGAAAGTCGAGCCTCAGGCAAGGTCCCCATTAAACCCAAACCCAAACCCAAAACGTGACACCACACCGCAGCCAACCACCAGCACCGCGGCACCTCCAAGGCGACCGAAGTCTAAATACCCCACCGTTATCGCGGAGGCAAGAGCATGCCACGATAAGGCAATGCTTTACCTCAGCAACTCGCGAAACCTAAAAACGGAAATCAAATTGGAGGTCACCGCGGCATAAGGGAGGCTATACCAGCTGGCCAAAGAGGCAGAAAAGGGCAAGGGTGAACTCAACCAACAGGGGGTGGTGGTGGGTCAGAAGGAAGAAGGAAAGGGAGAAGAAAAAGAGAGCATCAACTGGTTGCGCTCCGCACTAGAAGAGCAAGCTCGAATAGTGAAGTAGGGCAACCAGATGATAAGGGATTTGAAAGAGGCCATACGGGAACAAAACGAAGCACAGGAGTCTCGAGACAAGGAGCGGCACAATGACGGAGACGTGTTGAAGGAGATCTGGAAGCTCGGTGAGACCACTAAGGAAACGGGGAAAATGGTCGCCGAATTAAAGGAGAAAACTCCTACTTATGCGGAGGCCCTGACCGCACCCCATAACACCTGGGGTCAGCGACCAAAGCACTCGGTCATTGTGTCGTCCGACGTTGCGATGGACACCAGCGCAGAGGTGGTGGGAAGGGTGAGGGAGGTGTTGGACGCGAGGAGGAGTGGCCTTCAAATAGAGAGGGTGAGAAAAATAAAGGACCAGAGGGTCCTACTGAGTTTCAACAACCGAGAGGAGATGGCGAAAACAACTACCCATCTCAAGAAAGATGCACATTTAACGGTGGAAGAGGCCAAAAACAGAAACCCACTGGTAATAATCAAGGACCTCCTGTCGTACAACAGCGACGAGGACATATACAACGCATTGAAGGTCCAAAACGCCCGCCTGTTTGAGGGCCTGTCGGCCGAGGAAGCGACTGCAGTGGTGAAATACCGGAGGAAGGCACGGAACTCCTTGGAGAACCATGTCGTCCTCCAGGTGACGCCAAAGTTGTGGCAGAAGCTAACTACGGCCGGCAGGATCTTCATCGATCTTCAATGCGTTAGAGTCCAGGACCAAACTCCCCTCATACAATGTACGAAATGCCTGGCGTACGGACATGGACGTAAATTGTGCACGGATCCTGCAGACCTCTGCAATTATTGCGGGGGGCCTCATCTGAAGGCCGAGTGCACAGTGGTAGCGACAGGAGACAGGCCAACGTGCAAAAACTGCATCCGTGAAAGGCAGGAAAACACAGGCCATACAGTCTATAATCAAGAATGCCCGGTAAGAAGAAAGTGGGAGGCATTGGCGCGATCAGCAATAGCCTATTGCTGAGATGGTTTTAAGGGCTACGGGCAAGAAATACACTATTACAATCACGTACGTGGCCGAAGCCTGGGCTCCCACTATGAAAAAGTTGGGGATGCGGAGGAAGCTGAGCTCTGTCCAACGGGGATCCGTCCAGCTTGCCAAGCAAAGGAGCCTGGAGTTTATATGCCCGGCAGACAAACAGCTTGTGGACAGTTTCAAGGTGCAGACAGTGCGAATACTCACTGACGGCAGCAAGACTGAGGGGAAAGTCGGAGCCGCATTATCCTTATGGGATAATGTAGGTGAAATCTGGAAACTCAGTCTCAGCCTTGCCGCGTACTGCACTATCTGCCAGGCAAAACTACAGGCCATTTGCAAGGCAACGGACGGGATCTTCCAACGCAAAGAGACGAGCTGCGACCTGAACGGCGGCTCAATGTTAGCATTGCAGACGCCGGCAGACCGTGGCTCTCTCCATCCTCTGGCGGTCCGCGCGCGAGCCAATCTGGCTCTGGCGTTGGACCAAAGCAAAGATGTCTCCTTGTCTTGGGTCAAAGCCCACGCGGGCTTGCCGGGGAATGCGTGTGCTGACGGGCTTAGCTGCCCTCCGTATTGTGGAACAGGTGAGGCCACTAGCGTGAACACACACGTTCCGACGGGTTACGGTGGGCTCTCGGAATACTTGAATCGCTCCGGGTACAAAGGGAACCCATCGTGTATCCGTCGGACAGACAAACACAATACTGAACAACATATTCTAACCAACTGCCCCGAATACGCAATAGCCCAAATCTCCCAAATCTCACGTTTAAATAAACGAGTAAAAAATTTCGCAGAGTATTTGACAGACATAGCCATAGCGGTTCGGGCCATGCGCCCGGACAGGAAAAAAAAAAAAAAAAAAAAAACCTTTTTTTTTTTTTTTTTGTTCCCGGGGTGGAAAATCCTCATGGATGTCCTCCGCCCTGGGGCGGGCGGAGGGGTCTGTCAGACTCTTCCACAACCCCGGCTGGTGCTGGCCTGCCTCGGCGGGCCTCCTCGTGTTGGGAGGGGGAGTGAGGTGTTAGACTCCCCCCGCAACGTCTAAGAGGGGCGCGCGTGGTACACTACGCGCCGCCACCTCGGGTCCTGATGTATGGGGGGCGGTGGACGTCCCCGAGTCCGCCGTCCCTGGACCCATTTAGAGGGGCTGGAAGAGGGCGTTGTTCGCCCTCAGCCTACGACCAACCCCTTGCCCCTTGCGACGGGTCTGATGAATGGCCCCGTCGCCTACCATTTTTCGGCCGCAGAGGATAGGGAGAGCGGCCAACGACATACCGTCACTCCTCTTCCCCTGCGGCCCCACCGCGTCAGCCATCGTACGGTGGCGACCCCGTTAAGGCCGCGGAAGGTAGGGAGAGCGGCGCACCGCAATACCGGCACTCCTCTCCCGCCGCGGCCCCACCACAGTTGCGATGTCGCCCAACAACACCGCAACCTTGGCCGCTACGTCGTCGGCTTGTCTACTAAAGCCCTGACGAGCGGCCCCTCCTCGGGTTCCTCTTAGCTTCACCGTGGGGTCCAAACCACGGCTACTGAGCCCCCCCGCCTCGTCAATGCGGGAACCCATTGGGGGGGAACCTAACCTAACCTAACCTAACCGTTATAACTTTGCATCCAGGTGACGCATTTTGAAGCTGTTTTCAGCGTTTTTGATCTTAACTAGGCTCCGTCCTACTATCTGACCGTTTTAAATTGACCTAGACGCGAAAAAATTTTTTCGTTCAACACTTGTAAAAATTTTAACAATATTTTTCTTCAAGAAAAACTAATTAAATTTTTATTTCAACATTTTCATCACAATCTACTTTGGTCTTAATTTTAATAGCTACTTACCTGCCTTACCTGTATTCTGGTGCGCGTTCCGCGTATTAGAGTCCTGTTTGGTAGTCGTAATTCCAGGTTTTCACTCATTTTTCAGTCGAAAAACACGTTTTTTTTGACAAAATTTCAAAATTTTTGTTCAGGAAAAATTTCAGTAACATCACAGATAGCTAGCTCGCGCGGAGACGCGTCTTTTGACACCTCGCACGTGCGCCTAGCCCATATAGAACATCAAAAACAAAACCATCCATTTTATTCAATAATCTACGAAATCCACCTTAGGTAGACAGCAATTACATCAAATCGTTATAACTTTGCATCCAGGTGACGCATTTTGAAGCTGTTTTCAGCGTTTTTGATCTTAACTAGGCTCCGTCCTACTATCTGACCGTTTTAAATTGACCTAGACGCGAAAAAATTTTTTCGTTCAACACTTGTAAAAATTTTAACAATATTTTTCTTCAAGAAAAACTAATTAAATTTTTATTTCAACATTTTCATCACAATCTACTTTGGTCTTAATTTTAATAGCTACTTACCTGCCTTACCTGTATTCTGGTGCGCGTTCCGCGTATAAGAGTCCTGTTTGGTAGTCGTAATTCCAGGTTTTCACTCATTTTTCAGTCGAAAAACACGTTTTTTTGACAAAATTTCAAAATTTTTGTTCAGGAAAAATTTCAGTAACATCACAGATAGCTAGCTCGCGCGGAGACGCGTCTTTTGACACCTCGCACGTGCGCCTAGCCCATATAGAACATCAAAAACAAAACCATCCATTTTATTCAATAATCTACGAAATCCACCTTAGGTAGACAGCAATTACATCAAATCGTTATAACTTTGCATCCAGGTGACGCATTTTGAAGCTGTTTTCAGCGTTTTTGATCTTAACTAGGCTCCGTCCTACTATCTGACCGTTTTAAATTGACCTAGACGCGAAAAAATTTTTTCGTTCAACACTTGTAAAAATTTTAACAATATTTTTCTTCAAGAAAAACTAATTAAATTTTTATTTCAACATTTTCATCACAATCTACTTTGGTCTTAATTTTAATAGCTACTTACCTGCCTTACCTGTATTCTGGTGCGCGTTCCGCGTATAAGAGTCCTGTTTGGTAGTCGTAATTCCAGGTTTTCACTCATTTTTCAGTCGAAAAACACGTTTTTTTGACAAAATTTCAAAATTTTTGTTCAGGAAAAATTTCAGTAACATCACAGATAGCTAGCTCGCGCGGAGACGCGTCTTTTGACACCTCGCACGTGCGCCTAGCCCATATAGAACATCAAAAACAAAACCATCCATTTTATTCAATAATCTACGAAATCCACCTTAGGTAGACAGCAATTACATCAAATCGTTATAACTTTGCATCCAGGTGACGCATTTTGAAGCTGTTTTCAGCGTTTTTGATCTTAACTAGGCTCCGTCCTACTATCTGACCGTTTTAAATTGACCTAGACGCGAAAAAATTTTTTCGTTCAACACTTGTAAAAATTTTAACAATATTTTTCTTCAAGAAAAACTAATTAAATTTTTATTTCAACATTTTCATCACAATCTACTTTGGTCTTAATTTTAATAGCTACTTACCTGCCTTACCTGTATTCTGGTGCGCGTTCCGCGTATAAGAGTCCTGTTTGGTAGTCGTAATTCCAGGTTTTCACTCATTTTTCAGTCGAAAAACACGTTTTTTTGACAAAATTTCAAAATTTTTGTTCAGGAAAAATTTCAGTAACATCACAGATAGCTAGCTCGCGCGGAGACGCGTCTTTTGACACCTCGCACGTGCGCCTAGCCCATATAGAACATCAAAAACAAAACCATCCATTTTATTCAATAATCTACGAAATCCACCTTAGGTAGACAGCAATTACATCAAATCGTTATAACTTTGCATCCAGGTGACGCATTTTGAAGCTGTTTTCAGCGTTTTTGATCTTAACTAGGCTCCGTCCTACTATCTGACCGTTTTAAATTGACCTAGACGCGAAAAAATTTTTTCGTTCAACACTTGTAAAAATTTTAACAATATTTTTCTTCAAGAAAAACTAATTAAATTTTTATTTCAACATTTTCATCACAATCTACTTTGGTCTTAATTTTAATAGCTACTTACCTGCCTTACCTGTATTCTGGTGCGCGTTCCGCGTATAAGAGTCCTGTTTGGTAGTCGTAATTCCAGGTTTTCACTCATTTTTCAGTCGAAAAACACGTTTTTTTGACAAAATTTCAAAATTTTTGTTCAGGAAAAATTTCAGTAACATCACAGATAGCTAGCTCGCGCGGAGACGCGTCTTTTGACACCTCGCACGTGCGCCTAGCCCATATAGAACATCAAAAACAAAACCATCCATTTTATTCAATAATCTACGAAATCCACCTTAGGTAGACAGCAATTACATCAAATCGTTATAACTTTGCATCCAGGTGACGCATTTTGAAGCTGTTTTCAGCGTTTTTGATCTTAACTAGGCTCCGTCCTACTATCTGACCGTTTTAAATTGACCTAGACGCGAAAAAATTTTTTCGTTCAACACTTGTAAAAATTTTAACAATATTTTTCTTCAAGAAAAACTAATTAAATTTTTATTTCAACATTTTCATCACAATCTACTTTGGTCTTAATTTTAATAGCTACTTACCTGCCTTACCTGTATTCTGGTGCGCGTTCCGCGTATAAGAGTCCTGTTTGGTAGTCGTAATTCCAGGTTTTCACTCATTTTTCAGTCGAAAAACACGTTTTTTTGACAAAATTTCAAAATTTTTGTTCAGGAAAAATTTCAGTAACATCACAGATAGCTAGCTCGCGCGGAGACGCGTCTTTTGACACCTCGCACGTGCGCCTAGCCCATATAGAACATCAAAAACAAAACCATCCATTTTATTCAATAATCTACGAAATCCACCTTAGGTAGACAGCAATTACATCAAATCGTTATAACTTTGCATCCAGGTGACGCATTTTGAAGCTGTTTTCAGCGTTTTTGATCTTAACTAGGCTCCGTCCTACTATCTGACCGTTTTAAATTGACCTAGACGCGAAAAAATTTTTTCGTTCAACACTTGTAAAAATTTTAACAATATTTTTCTTCAAGAAAAACTAATTAAATTTTTATTTCAACATTTTCATCACAATCTACTTTGGTCTTAATTTTAATAGCTACTTACCTGCCTTACCTGTATTCTGGTGCGCGTTCCGCGTATAAGAGTCCTGTTTGGTAGTCGTAATTCCAGGTTTTCACTCATTTTTCAGTCGAAAAACACGTTTTTTTGACAAAATTTCAAAATTTTTGTTCAGGAAAAATTTCAGTAACATCACAGATAGCTAGCTCGCGCGGAGACGCGTCTTTTGACACCTCGCACGTGCGCCTAGCTCATATAGAACATCAAAAAATTGCCCCCCCACCCACCCTGTCCTCACTAGGCAGGTAAACTCTTCAGTTTTTGCCAAAAATTTAGTTGACATTTTTATACCTTTTATAGTAAAAAGTAGTATTAGTGACGGTCGTTGGTTGGTCGAAGGCGTTGGAGATGTCCAAGGACACCGCCACCACCACCCCGCCCCGGGACACTGTTTCCTCCGCCAGGACTCTCACCCTCGACACAGCGTGGATGGTAGAGCGCCCATGCCGAAAGCCGAACTGGCTCTCGTCCAGGTCCGGCCCCTCTCTGCACAAGTGGCCGACGAGGCGGGCTGCGAGTATGCGCTCGAACAGCTTGCCCACCTCGTCGAGCAGCACTATGGGCCGGTACGCAGACGGCGAGTCGGCAGGGCGCCCCGCCTTCCTGAGCAGGACCAGACGTCCAATCTTCCACAGACTGGGAAACTGGCCCCGCTCAAGGCACGCTGTGTAGAGTCCTCTCAGTTGGGGCTCCAACTCCTTCAGAGAGAGGGCCAAAGCCAGGCCGTGAATTCCATCGGGCCCCGGAGCCACGTTCTTGGCCCGGAGCCGCATCACGGCCGCCCTCATCTCTGCCTGTGTCACCTCTGGGACGCTGATGGCGTTCTCCTCCTCCTCCTCTGCAGACTCTGCGGCTGCGGGCAAAGCCATCGGCGGCGGAACATGCTCCGCTCTCACCGGGAAGAGGGCTGCTACCACTTCCTGCAGCAGCTCGGGTTGGAGACTCTCCGTAAGTGGGGGCGCCGCGGCTCGAAGTTGCCCTCGAACCGCTTTATACGGGCGCCCCCACGGATCCCCGTCCAGAGTCTCCAACATCCTCTCCCGGGATCGCGTCCTCGCCTCGTCGATGGCCAGCCACAGAGTCTGCTTTGCCGCGCGGTACACCTCGTACAGCGCGGCCTCCTCCTCGGGTACCCGACGACGTCTCCTCCGGTAGCGGGTGTACCGGCGTCTCACCGCCACGCATGCGACGCGCAGCTGCGCGATCTCGGCGGACCACCAGTACACCTGGCGCCTTGCACCCTGTGCGTGGGCGCGGGGCATGGACGCGTCGCATATCTGCGTCATTGCCCCGCGGAACCACAGCGCCTCCAGCTCGACGTCATCGGGTCCGGTCGTTGCCGACCCCCGGAACCAGGCCTGAGCAATGGCTGCCTCCTCGAGAAGCTCCCTGTCGATGCGCTTACGCGCCCAGCGCGGGCCGTCCAAACCCGGGACTGATGTCCTGCGGCCGCCAGCGGTCTGGGCGGAGACGTCGAATCGGATATATCGGTGATCCGACAACGTCTCCACCTCCGCGGCGACACGCCAGTCGCGGACACGGCTCGCGACAGCAGGGCTTGCGAACGACACGTCCACTATGGACCCGCCCCGCTGCCGCACGCACGTGTAGACCGAGCCCCGGTTCAGGACGACCAGGCCAGTCGTGATCGCCCACTCCTCCAGTGCCTCACCCTTAGCATCGGTCACCGGGGATCCCCACGCCGCAGACTTGGCGTTGAGATCCCCGAGCAACAGCACCGGGCGAGGATGGAGCTGGCCCACGACGGCACCCAACTCGACAAGGAACCTCTCGAAGTCGGCGAGACTCTTGTTGGGCGAAAAATACGCCCCAACGACGCCAACGCCATCTGCGAGGGCGGCTACCCAGCCGTGCCCCCGAGACGGGCTGACGAGAGCCCCGCCAATGATGGCCACCAAACCATCCAGATCTCCCACCCAGTTATCCCTGGGCGGGACCCAGTACGGCTCGGCGACCACGGCCACGTGAATCGACCACTCTGCCATGCTCTGGAGCAAGAGATCCTGAGCTCTGGCAGAGTGGTTGATATTGCCCTGGAGGAGACGGAACAGCGCCATTTATGCGCAGTCCATCCCCCCCTCTGCACCGTTCTTAGGCCGGGAGTCGGCCGAAGAGGAGCCCTTCTGGCTCCTTCCCCTCCTTCTGTTGGCGGGCACGCCACAGGCTTTCGCCCCCCATCTGTGCCCGGCGGGCCTCCCTGCAGCCGTGCAGAGGCTGCAGTTTGGTGCCGCGGAGCACTGGGCCGCCTTGTGGCCGGGCTGGCCGCAGCGATAACATTCATCGCTGCGGTCCGTTTCGGCGGTGCACCGGCACCTGACATGCCCGACGTCCAGGCACCGGTAGCACCGCATGGCCCTGGGCTGCAGCAGTTTGACTCTCGCTGCAACCCATCCCACCAACAGACGCCCAGCGTCGGCCACCTTGTTCGCCGCAGCCACCGGGCACCTCACCCAAATCGAGCCGAGCCCGGAGGCGTCGGCGCGGATTTCACCCGCCCGCACGTCGTCGGGCGGGCATCCACCGACACGGGCGATGGCCTCCACGACCTCAGCCGGGGTCGTCGAGTCATCCAGGCCGTTGACTCGCAGCTCCGCGGTCTTCATCGGCCTGGAAATCCGAACGTCCTCCGGGCTGAGGACCTCCCTCAACTTGGCGGCCAGAACGTCCGCCCTTTCGCGGCTGGAGGCACCCGACACCTCGAGCAGCCGCGCCCCCGTAACCGCCGGCCTCAATCTGAGGCCGGACGGTGTCCCAAGGTCGGGGAACGCGACCTTGCTCTTGGCCTCTCGGAGGACCGCCGCGTAGGTGACGCCCCTCTCAGCGGCTCCGGACTGCAGTGTGATCACCACAGCCGCAGAGCGTGGGGCCCTACGCCGTCCTCGCGACTTCTTTTTAGGCGTCTTGGCCGGTGCCGGTGTTCCGCCGGTGTTCCCGCTCTTCTTCTTCTTCTTTTTCTTTTTCTTCCCCACCGTCGTCCACCCCTCGGCATCCTGGGTGGGAAGTGAGGCGGGAGGTGGTGCGGTCGCCGGAGGTGCGGTAGGCAGGGTCGCCAGAGGCGCGGTTGCCGGAGGTGGTGCGGGCGAAGCCCCTGTGGGCTTCCTGGGCCCCTGCGTGGGCTTTTTGGGCCCCTGCACGGGCTTTCCGCCCCCCAACGCGGAATTCGTCCCGGCGGCGGCCTCCTCTGCTCTCCTCCTATCCGCCGCAAGCGGGGGTCGGAGGGTCGCGGCTGGTAGGAGTCGCGACTCCAGCGCCTCCAACCGGGCATTAACCATACCGCCGCACTGCATCATGCAGATGCGGGCGATCTTTTCGATCTCCGCATCCGCACGACCAGGCGACGGCTGGACCGCCGGCGGGATCGTGACGGGAGTGACGCCGCGGGCGGCGGGACCCGTCCTCTGGGCAGCAAACTGCCGCTCGAGCTCCTCGAGCTTGGATCGGAGACGGCGATTCTCCTCCCAGAGCCTCGCCGTCTCCTCCGTGCTGGTGCGGTTCACGAGGAGCTCGACCGCCTCCTTGATGTCGTCGACCGCCTCCTTTAGGGCACGAATGTACGTGCCCCTCAGGTTGCCTGACTTGGTGGCAACCGTCATGACGACATCGACGCTGTCCAGAACCTGGCTACTGAGCGCCACCCCGGTAACTGTCCCTCCGGCTGCCATTCGGGCAGCGCGTCGCTCCTTGTTCCGACTGGCCATTTCTGCCACCACGTCGGCTGCGGCAGCCTTCCGCTGCGCCCTCTTGGCAGCGTTTGCCTCCGCCCTGTTGGAGCATAGGCCTAAGCCTATGCTCGCGAGGTCCTCCCTCCCCAGCTCGGCGTCGCTCCCCGCGCTCTCCGACGGAGCTGGCGAAGGAGCCGATGACGGAGCCGGTGATGAAGCCTGCGATGGGACCGGCGTAGCAGGGCGCGTGAAGCGGCCCAACGGGTCACGCCCCGACTTTGCCGCCGCACGACCCCGACCACCCATCACCTTGGGCGCTTTTGGCGCCGGCAACATTTCTTCGTCCGTCTTCCTTTTAAGCAGCGCCTTGCCGCGCCTGCTCAGGTCCGGATCCGACCTGCTGTGGTCCCCGGAGGGACCGGAGCCTCCTCGGCTCTGGTTGCCATCGTAAGTGGCAAATGGATCTATCACCACGCGCGGGAGCTTCAAAAGAAGCTCCGTTTCTCGCTGGTGACCGGCGGCCGTCACTCGAGGGCCCACCAAACCATCGCTTAGCGGGTCCCCGAAGGACTGCGACCGGGTTCTTCCTCTTTCTCCTCCCTCGAGACAGTTGTTGCCCCCCCCAGAATACGAGGGGCATGACGCATCCGAAACCGGATGCGTGGCGGATTCTCCGACTGCTAAGCAGTCGGTACCGCCCTGGGGTAAAATTTTCCCAACTGACTTTTCCATGTTTGTTTTGTCCTTTGAAGGGTGCGGTCCCTTTGATCCCCCTGGATCCCCCCCCAGCGCTAACGACCGGATACCCTCCGGCCATACACCCCCTCGGCACGCTCGACCTTGGAGTTGGGGTTATTTTTTTAAGAGGTTTTCTTCCTCTCCTCCCACAAGACCACGCCCACACAACTCACCCTCTGTAAGCAGAGGGGGGGTGGGCGTACGACCTTCTCCAACGACCCTTCCCTAGCCCGGTTCCCTTCCACGACCATCAAAGATGATCGGGGAATGGAACCGTGCCCTTCCCCGTTTGTTGAGATTTGCCGCCAGCGCCGATTGTCCACCAGTACCGGTGGGCGATTGGAGCTGACGTTGCCCAGGATGCGCCACGAGGAGGCTCTTCAACTGCACCCCGGGGGAACCTAACCTAACCTAACCTTTTTTTTTTTTTTTTTTGTTCCCGGGGTGGAAAATCCTCATGGATGTCCTCCGCCCTGGGGCGGGCGGAGGGGTCTGTCAGACTCTTACTGACTAAAAACCACCCCGGTGTTCCTTCTCACACCTACGCCGGGGTCGCGGGAACACATTATTCTTCCACAACCCCGGCTGGTGCCGGCCCGCTTGCGCGGGCCCCGTCTCGGGCGGGGGGAGTGAGGTGTACTCCCCCCGCAACGTCTGTGGTCGGCGCGCGAGGAACACTACGCGCGCCACCTTCTCGGGTCTTGATGTTGGGGGGCGACGGATGTCCCCGAATCCGTCGCCCCTGGACCCATTTAGGGGGGCCGGAAGAGGGCGTTGTCCGCCCTCCTCCGACGCCCGGTGCGTCTGCTGCGGGCCGGGTCGAGAGTCGAGATCTCTCTCTCCCTTTCCGCAGCCTCCTTCTGCGAGACGACCGTTTCGCAAAAGGAGACCACTGCGTCCCAGGACTCTGCGCCGCCGACCATCGCGTTCACGACGGCCGGCAGCGACAGGTCGTTGCCTACTTCGGCGATGAGGGCACGGCGCGGCTCCTCCCAAGCGGCACACTCTGCCAGCGTGTGCCGCGCCGTGTCCTCCCGGCAGTCGACGCAGTGGTGACACCGGGCGTCCGGCTCCCTGTTAATGCGACACAGGTACTTCCCGAAGCAACCATGCCCCGAGAGCACCTGCGTCGCCCGAAACGTCAGGGAGCCGTGCCTTCTCCCGAGCCAGCGGTCGAGCACTGGCCGGATCGCCTCGATGGTGCTGAGGCCGGCGGTAGGGCGTGACAGCCTCACCCGCCATTCCGCCACAAGGACCTCGCGGAGCTGCAACCGATGCTGCTCGATTTGTTGCTGCATCGGTCGCTCGCCCCGCTCCCGCGCTGCCTCGCGCCACCGGTACAGTGACGCGAGCACCCTCGCCTCTAGGTCCCAGGGCGGTGATCCGGCCAGTGCACAACCCGCCTCGAAGGAGATCGTGCGATACCCCCGAATGACTCTGACGGCCATCGCCCGCTGCGGCTTGCGCAGGACAGCTATGCTGCCGGCCGTCAGGTCAGACGCCCAGATCGGCGCTCCGTAGAGCGCCATGGATCGCACGATCCCCATATAGAGCCGCCTACAGGCGGCGCTCGGGCCCCCCAGATTGGGAAGCAGCGTTGCCAGCGCCCCGGCCGCGCCCAACAACTTGGGCGCCAGCCGCCGGAAGTGGGGTCCGAAGTCCCACCGGCTGT
This sequence comes from Dasypolia templi, assembly GCA_963555695.1. Lineage (NCBI taxonomy): Eukaryota > Metazoa > Arthropoda > Insecta > Lepidoptera > Noctuidae > Dasypolia > Dasypolia templi. Next base: position 1,875 of record CAUVWP010000036.1, on the reverse strand, counting down.
CGAGCACCAATCCCAGATATTTCATGGTGGGCTCGACAGCGATCCGGACCCCCCCGACCACAATGTGTGATCCGGCCGGCGGCGCCCGCCGGGGGCCATGAAACACCATGGCCTCCGACTTGTTGAGGGCCACCTCCAGGCCGAGGCGCCGTATGCGGCTCACCGTGAGTGAGACCGCCGCCGTCGCGAGCAACGCTGCCTCCCTGTGCGAACTCCCCCGGGCCGTGACCAGCGTGTCGTCCGCGTAACACGTCAGGTCCGCGCCCGGCGGGAGCTCGCCCCTCAGCACCCAGTCGTACCCGATGTTCCACAGGAGCGGTCCCACGACCGATCCCTGTGGAACACCGCACGACACTTGGCGCTGGTTTCCGCCATCTCGTCCCATGTAGGTGACACACCTCCCCGCCAGATAAGCCCCAACGATGCGGCGGAGGTAGAGAGGCACCCGATGATAACGTAGTGCCTCCCGTATGCAGCTCCAGGGCAGGGTGTTGAAGGCGTTGGAGATGTCCAAGGACACCGCCACCACCACCCCGCCCCGGGACACTGTTTCCTCCGCCAGGACTCTCACCCTCGACACAGCGTGGATGGTAGAGCGCCCATGCCGAAAGCCGAACTGGCTCTCGTCCAGGTCCGGCCCCTCTCTGCACAAGTGGCCGACGAGGCGGGCTGCGAGTATGCGCTCGAACAGCTTGCCCACCTCGTCGAGCAGCACTATGGGCCGGTACGCAGACGGCGAGTCGGCAGGGCGCCCCGCCTTCCTGAGCAGGACCAGACGTCCAATCTTCCACAGACTGGGAAACTGGCCCCGCTCAAGGCACGCTGTGTAGAGTCCTCTCAGTTGGGGCTCCAACTCCTTCAGTGAGAGGGCCAAAGCCAGGCCGTGAATTCCATCGGGCCCCGGAGCCACGTTCTTGGCCCGGAGCCGCATCACGGCCGCCCTCATCTCTGCCTGTGTCACCTCTGGGACGCTGATGGCGTTCTCCATCTCCTCCTCTGCAGACTCTGCGGCTGCGGGCAAAGCCATCGGCGGCGGAACATGCTCCGCTCTCGCCGGGAAGAGGGCTGCCACCACTTCCTCCAGCAGCTCGGGTTGGAGACTCTCCGTAAGTGGGGGCGCCGCGGCTCGAAGTTGCCCTCGAACCGCTTTATACGGGCGCCCCCACGGATCCCCGTCCAGAGTCTCCAACATCCTCTCCCGGGATCGCGTCCTCGCCTCGTCGATGGCCAGCCACAGAGTCTGCTTTGCCGCGCGGTACATCTCGTACAGCGCGGCCTCCTCCTCAACCTAACCTAACCTAACCTAACCCAGTACCCCCCAAGCCCTCGTGGTGGTCGGATCACATTTAGAGTCGCTCCGTACGAAAAAACCGACTCTCACCCGATTTCGATAATTTTAGTGTCTGTGTGTGCGGCAAAGTGAATCCTACACGCCCATGTGAAAGTGTTAACTAGGATTTCAGTGAAGTTTGACCAAAACACTAAAAACCTCAAGTTTTTGAGGTTAAACGTTAAAGATAAATCTTTAATTGAAAACGCTGCCGAAACAAGAGTGACGACCCCCCCTTTTTATTGAAGGGAAGTGTGGAACGTGTCACCTCACACCACCCGGACCACCCAGAAGCTCGAAAAGCGCCGATTTCGAGGAGAAAAAAAAAAGGGAAATAACAAAAACCACGTGGTGCTGAAAAATCAGAAAACGTGGAGCGAGACGCCTGAAAATATGCTGCCTTTATCAACATCAATTCAATTAATTGGTACCCTAAGTTTTAGATTTTTAGTATTAATAGTTTTAGATTTATAAGGAATTTTAGGTAAAAAACACTTTTTCAGGAAATTTTGATTCTTGTTATTAGTTTTTAGCAATTTTGTTTT
>CAUVWP010000035.1:0-100000 GCA_963555695.1 Dasypolia templi | reverse complement strand
TACATAGGCGAGGCGCACGTGCAACCCGTCAAAATACGCGTCTCCGAGCGAGCTAGTGATCCACAGTGTTTCTGAAATTTTCCCTGTTTTTTTTGTTGAAATTTGGTCAAAAAACTAACTTTTCGACTAAAAAATAAAATGAGTAAAACCGTTATTACTGCTACCAAACGGTACTCGAGCTCACGCAACGCGCACCAGAATACCGGTAAGGCAGCTGAGTATCTTTCTAAATGGAGACCTACGTAGATTTTGATGAAAAGTACGACATAAGCATTCATTTTGTTATTCGTGAAGAAAAATATTTTGAAATTTTTACAAGTTTCTGAAAAAAAAAAGTATATATTTGAAGTTCTACATAGGCGAGGCGCACGCGCAACCTGTCAAATGACACGTCTCCGAGTGGGCTAGTGATCCACAGTGTTTCTGAAATTTTCCCTGTTTTTGTTGTTGAAATTTGGTCAAAAAACTAACTTTTCGACTGAAAAATAAAATGAGTGAAACCGTAATTACTGCTACCAAACGGTACTCGAGCTCACGCAACGCGCACCAGAATACCGGTAAGGCAGCTGAGTATCTTTCTAAATGGAGACCTACGTAGATTTTGATGAAATGTAAGACATAAAAATACATTTTGTTATTCGTGAAGAAAAATATGTTGAAATTTTTACAAGTTTCTGAAAGAAAAAAAGTAAATTTTTGAAGTTCTACATAGGCGAGGCGCACGTGCAACCCGTCAAAATACGCGTCTCCGAGCGAGCTAGTGATCCACAGTGTTTCTGAAATTTTCCCTGTTTTTTTTGTTGAAATTTGGTCAAAAAACTAACTTTTCGACTAAAAAATAAAATGAGTAAAACCGTTATTACTGCTACCAAACGGTACTCGAGCTCACGCAACGCGCACCAGAATACCGGTAAGGCAGCTGAGTATCTTTCTAAATGGAGACCTACGTAGATTTTGATGAAAAGTAAGACATAAGCATTCATTTTGTTATTCGTGAAGAAAAATATTTTGAAATTTTTACAAGTTTCTGAAAGAAAAAAAAGTATATTTTTGAAGTTCTACATAGGCGAGGCGCACGCGCAACCTGTCAAATGACACGTCTCCGAGTGAGCTAGTGATCCACAATGTTTCTGAAATTTTCCCTGTTTTTGTTGTTGAAATTTGGTCAAAAAACTAACTTTTCGACTGAAAAATAAAATGAGTGAAACCGTAATTACTGCTACCAAACGGTACTCGAGCTCACGCAACGCGCACCAGAATACCGGTAAGGCAGCTGAGTATCTTTCTAAATGGAGACCTACGTAGATTTTGATGAAAAGTAAGACATAAAAATACATTTTGTTATTCGTGAACAAAAATATTTTGAAATTTTTACAAGTTTCTGTAAGAAAAAAAAGTATATTTTTGAAGTTCTACATAGGCGAGGCGCACGCGCAACCTGTCAAAATACGCGTCTCCGAGTGAGCTAGTGATCCACAGTGTTTCTGAAATTTTCCCTGTTTTTGTTGTTGAAATTTGGTCAAAAAACTAACTTTTCGACTGAAAAATAAAAAGAGTGAAACCGTAATTACTGCTACCAAACGGTACTCGAGCTCACGCAACGCGCACCAGAATACCGGTAAGGCAGCTGAGTATCTTTCTAAATGGAGACCTACGTAGATTTTGATGAAAAGTAAGACATAAGCATTCATTTTGTTATTCGTGAAGAAAAATATTTTGAAATTTTTACAAGTTTCTGAAAAAAAAAAAGTATATTTTTGAAGTTCTACATAGGCGAGGCGCACGCGCAACCTGTCAAAATACGCGTCTCCGAGTGAGCTAGTGATCCACAGTGTTTCTGAAATTTTCCCTGTTTTTGTTGTTGAAATTTGGTCAAAAAACTTACTTTTCGACTGAAAAATAAAATGTTTGAAACCGTAATTACTGCTACCAAACGGTACTCGAGCTCACGCAACGCGCACCAGAATACCGGTAAGGCAGCTGAGTATCTTTCTAAATGGAGACCTACGTAGATTTTGATGAAAAGTAAGACATAAGCATTCATTTTGTTATTCGTGAAGAAAAATATTTTGAAATTTTTACAAGTTTCTGAAAAAAAAAAAGTATATTTTTGAAGTTCTACATAGGCGAGGCGCACGCGCAACCTGTCAAATGACACGTCTCCGAGTGAGCTAGTGATCCACAATGTTTCTGAAATTTTCCCTGTTTTTGTTGTTGAAATTTGGTCAAAAAACTTACTTTTCGACTGAAAAATAAAATGAGTGAAACCGAAATTACTGCTACCAAACGGTACTCGAGCTCACGCAACGCGCACCAGAATACCGGTAAGGCAGCTGAGTATCTTTCTAAATGGAGACCTACGTAGATTTTGATGAAAAGTACGACATAAGCATTCATTTTGTTATTCGTGAAGAAAAATATTTTGAAATTTTTACAAGTTTCTGAAAAAAAAAAGTATATATTTGAAGTTCTACATAGGCGAGGCGCACGCGCAACCTGTCAAATGACACGTCTCCGAGTGAGCTAGTGATCCACAGTGTTTCTGAAATTTTCCCTGTTTTTGTTGTTGAAATTTGGTCAAAAAACTAACTTTTCGACTGAAAAATAAAATGAGTGAAACCGTAATTACTGCTACCAAACGGTACTCGAGCTCACGCAACGCGCACCAGAATACCGGTAAGGCAGCTGAGTATCTTTCTAAATGGAGACCTACGTAGATTTTGATGAAAAGTAAGACATAAGCATTCATTTTGTTATTCGTGAAGAAAAATATTTTGAAATTTTTACAAGTTTCTGAAAGAAAAAAAAGTATATTTTTGAAGTTCTACATAGGCGAGGCGCACGCGCAACCTGTCAAAATACGCGTCTCCGAGTGAGCTAGTGATCCACAGTGTTTCTGAAATTTTCCCTGTTTTTGTTGTTGAAATTTGGTCAAAAAACTAACTTTTCGACTGAAAAATAAAAAGAGTGAAACCGTAATTACTGCTACCAAACGGTACTCGAGCTCACGCAACGCGCACCAGAATACCGGTAAGGCAGCTGAGTATCTTTCTAAATGGAGACCTACGTAGATTTTGATGAAAAGTAAGACATAAGCATTCATTTTGTTATTCGTGAAGAAAAATATTTTGAAATTTTTACAAGTTTCTGAAAAAAAAAAAAGTATATTTTTGAAGTTCTACATAGGCGAGGCGCACGCGCAACCTGTCAAAATACGCGTCTCCGAGTGAGCTAGTGATCCACAGTGTTTCTGAAATTTTCCCTGTTTTTGTTGTTGAAATTTGGTCAAAAAACTTACTTTTCGACTGAAAAATAAAATGTTTGAAACCGTAATTACTGCTACCAAACGGTACTCGAGCTCACGCAACGCGCACCAGAATACCGGTAAGGCAGCTGAGTATCTTTCTAAATGGAGACCTACGTAGATTTTGATGAAAAGTAAGACATAAGCATTCATTTTGTTATTCGTGAAGAAAAATATTTTGAAATTTTTACAAGTTTCTGAAAGAAAAAAAAGTATATTTTTGAAGTTCTACATAGGCGAGGCGCACGCGCAACCTGTCAAATGACACGTCTCCGAGTGAGCTAGTGATCCAAAATGTTTCTGAAATTTTCCCTGTTTTTGTTGTTGAAATTTGGTCAAAAAACTTACTTTTCGACTGAAAAATAAAATGAGTGAAACCGTAATTACTGCTACCAAACGGTACTCGAGCTCACGCAACGCGCACCAGAATACCGGTAAGGCAGCTGAGTATCTTTCTAAATGGAGACCTACGTAGATTTTGATGAAAAGTACGACATAAGCATTCATTTTGTTATTCGTGAAGAAAAATATTTTGAAATTTTTACAAGTTTCTGAAAAAAAAAAGTATATATTTGAAGTTCTACATAGGCGAGGCGCACGCGCAACCTGTCAAAATACGCGTCTCCGAGCGAGCTAGTGATCCACAGTGTTTCTGAAATTTTCCCTGTTTTTGTTGTTGAAATTTGGTCAAAAAACTTACTTTTCGACTGAAAAATAAAATGTTTGAAACCGTAATTACTGCTACCAAACGGTACTCGAGCTCACGCAACGCGCACCAGAATACCGGTAAGGCAGCTGAGTATCTTTCTAAATGGAGACCTACGTAGATTTTGATGAAAAGTACGAAATAAGCATTCATTTTGTTATTCGTGAAGAAAAATATTTTGAAATTTTTACAAGTTTCTGAAAGAAAAAAAAGTATATTTTTGAAGTTCTACATAGGCGAGGCGCACGCGCAACCTGTCAAATGACACGTCTCCGAGTGAGCTAGTGATCCACAGTGTTTCTGAAATTTTCCCTGTTTTTGTTGTTGAAATTTGGTCAAAAAACTAACTTTTCGACTGAAAAATAAAATGTTTGAAACCGTAATTACTGCTACCAAACGGTACTCGAGCTCACGCAACGCGCACCAGAATACCGGTAAGGCAGCTGAGTATCTTTCTAAATGGAGACCTACGTAGATTTTGATGAAAAGTAAGACATAAGCATTCATTTTGTTATTCGTGAAGAAAAATATTTTGAAATTTTTACAAGTTTCTGAAAAAAAAAAAGTATATTTTTGAAGTTCTACATAGGCGAGGCGCACGCGCAACCTGTCAAAATACGCGTCTCCGAGTGAGCTAGTGATCCACAGTGTTTCTGAAATTTTCCCTGTTTTTGTTGTTGAAATTTGGTCAAAAAACTTACTTTTCGACTGAAAAATAAAATGAGTGAAACCGTAATTACTGCTACCAAACGGTACTCGAGCTCACGCAACGCGCACCAGAATACCGGTAAGGCAGCTGAGTATCTTTCTAAATGGAGACCTACGTAGATTTTGATGAAAAGTACGACATAAGCATTCATTTTGTTATTCGTGAAGAAAAATATTTTGAAATTTTTACAAGTTTCTGAAAAAAAAAAGTATATAATTGAAGTTCTACATAGGCGAGGCGCACGCGCAACATGTCAAAATACGCGTCTCCGAGTGAGCTAGTGATCCACAGTGTTTCTGAAATTTTCCCTGTTTTTGTTGTTGAAATTTGGTCAAAAAACTAACTTTTCGACTGAAAAATAAAATGAGTGAAACCGTAATTACTGCTACCAAACGGTACTCGAGCTCACGCAACGCGCACCAGAATACCGGTAAGGCAGCTGAGTATCTTTCTAAATGGAGACCTACGTAGATTTTGATGAAAAGTAAGACATAAGCATTCATTTTGTTATTCGTGAAGAAAAATATTTTGAAATTTTTACAAGTTTCTGAAAGAAAAAAAAGTATATTTTTGAAGTTCTACATAGGCGAGGCGCACGCGCAACCTGTCAAAATACGCGTCTCCGAGCGAGCTAGTGATCCACAGTGTTTCTGAAATTTTCCCTGTTTTTGTTGTTGAAATTTGGTCAAAAAACTTACTTTTCGACTGAAAAATAAAATGTTTGAAACCGTAATTACTGCTACCAAACGGTACTCGAGCTCACGCAACGCGCACCAGAATACCGGTAAGGCAGCTGAGTATCTTTCTAAATGGAGACCTACGTAGATTTTGATGAAAAGTACGAAATAAGCATTCATTTTGTTATTCGTGAAGAAAAATATTTTGAAATTTTTACAAGTTTCTGAAAGAAAAAAAAGTATATTTTTGAAGTTCTACATAGGCGAGGCGCACGCGCAACCTGTCAAATGACACGTCTCCGAGTGAGCTAGTGATCCACAGTGTTTCTGAAATTTTCCCTGTTTTTGTTGTTGAAATTTGGTCAAAAAACTAACTTTTCGACTGAAAAATAAAATGTTTGAAACCGTAATTACTGCTACCAAACGGTACTCGAGCTCACGCAACGCGCACCAGAATACCGGTAAGGCAGCTGAGTATCTTTCTAAATGGAGACCTACGTAGATTTTGATGAAAAGTAAGACATAAGCATTCATTTTGTTATTCGTGAAGAAAAATATTTTGAAATTTTTACAAGTTTCTGAAAAAAAAAAAGTATATTTTTGAAGTTCTACATAGGCGAGGCGCACGCGCAACCTGTCAAAATACGCGTCTCCGAGTGAGCTAGTGATCCACAGTGTTTCTGAAATTTTCCCTGTTTTTGTTGTTGAAATTTGGTCAAAAAACTTACTTTTCGACTGAAAAATAAAATGTTTGAAACCGTAATTACTGCTACCAAACGGTACTCGAGCTCACGCAACGCGCACCAGAATACCGGTAAGGCAGCTGAGTATCTTTCTAAATGGAGACCTACGTAGATTTTGATGAAAAGTAAGACATAAGCATTCATTTTGTTATTCGTGAAGAAAAATATTTTGAAATTTTTACAAGTTTCTGAAAGAAAAAAAAGTATATTTTTGAAGTTCTACATAGGCGAGGCGCACGCGCAACCTGTCAAATGACACGTCTCCGAGTGAGCTAGTGATCCACAATGTTTCTGAAATTTTCCCTGTTTTTGTTGTTGAAATTTGGTCAAAAAACTTACTTTTCGACTGAAAAATAAAATGAGTGAAACCGTAATTACTGCTACCAAACGGTACTCGAGCTCACGCAACGCGCACCAGAATACCGGTAAGGCAGCTGAGTATCTTTCTAAATGGAGACCTACGTAGATTTTGATGAAAAGTACGACATAAGCATTCATTTTGTTATTCGTGAAGAAAAATATTTTGAAATTTTTACAAGTTTCTGAAAAAAAAAAGTATATATTTGAAGTTCTACATAGGCGAGGCGCACGCGCAACATGTCAAAATACGCGTCTCCGAGTGAGCTAGTGATCCACAGTGTTTCTGAAATTTTCCCTGTTTTTGTTGTTGAAATTTGGTCAAAAAACTAACTTTTCGACTGAAAAATAAAATGAGTGAAACCGTAATTACTGCTACCAAACGGTACTCGAGCTCACGCAACGCGCACCAGAATACCGGTAAGGCAGCTGAGTATCTTTCTAAATGGAGACCTACGTAGATTTTGATGAAAAGTAAGACGTAAGCATTCATTTTGTTATTCGTGAAGAAAAATATTTTGAAATTTTTACAAGTTTCTGAAAGAAAAAAAAGTATATTTTTGAAGTTCTACATAGGCGAGGCGCACGCGCAACCTGTCAAAATACGCGTCTCCGAGCGAGCTAGTGATCCACAGTGTTTCTGAAATTTTCCCTGTTTTTGTTGTTGAAATTTGGTCAAAAAACTTACTTTTCGACTGAAAAATAAAATGTTTGAAACCGTAATTACTGCTACCAAACGGTACTCGAGCTCACGCAACGCGCACCAGAATACCGGTAAGGCAGCTGAGTATCTTTCTAAATGGAGACCTACGTAGATTTTGATGAAAAGTACGAAATAAGCATTCATTTTGTTATTCGTGAAGAAAAATATTTTGAAATTTTTACAAGTTTCTGAAAGAAAAAAAAGTATATTTTTGAAGTTCTACATAGGCGAGGCGCACGCGAAACCTGTCAAATGACACGTCTCCGAGTGAGCTAGTGATCCACAGTGTTTCTGAAATTTTCCCTGTTTTTGTTGTTGAAATTTGGTCAAAAAACTAACTTTTCGACTGAAAAATAAAATGTTTGAAACCGTAATTACTGCTACCAAACGGTACTCGAGCTCACGCAACGAGCACCAGAATACCGGTAAGGCAGCTGAGTATCTTTCTAAATGGAGACCTACGTAGATTTTGATGAAAAGTACGACATAAGCATTCATTTTGTTATTCGTGAAGAAAAATATTTTGAAATTTTTACAAGTTTCTGAAAGAAAAAAAAAGTATATTTTTGAAGTTCTACATAGGCGAGGCGCACGCGCAACCTGTCAAATGACACGTCTCCGAGTGAGCTAGTGATCCACAGTGTTTCTGAAATTTTCCCTGTTTTTGTTGTTGAAATTTGGTCAAAAAACTAACTTTTCGACTGAAAAATAAAATGAGTGAAACCGTAATTACTGCTACCAAGCGGTTCTCGAGCTCACGCAACGCGCACCAGAATACCGGTAAGGCAGCTGAGTATCTTTCTAAATGGAGACCTACGTAGATTTTGATGAAAAGTAAGACATAAGCATTCATTTTGTTATTCGTGAAGAAAAATATTTTGAAATTTTTACAAGTTTCTGAAAAAAAAAAAGTATATTTTTGAAGTTCTACATAGGCGAGGCGCACGCGCAACATGTCAAAATACGCGTCTCCGAGTGAGCTAGTGATCCACAGTGTTTCTGAAATTTTCCCTGTTTTTGTTGTTGAAATTTGGTCAAAAAACTAACTTTTCGACTGAAAAATAAAATGAGTGAAACCGTAATTACTGCTACCAAACGGTACTCGAGCTAACGCAGGGCGCCCTAGAATACCGGTAAGGCAGCTGAGTATCTTTCTAAATGGAGACCTACGTAGATTTTGATGAAAAGTACGACATAAGCATTCATTTTGTTATTCGTGAAGAAAAATATTTTGAAATTTTTACAAGTTTCTGAAAGAAAAAAAAGTATATTTTTGAAGTTCTACATAGGCGAGGCGCACGCGCAACCTGTCAAATGACAAGTCTCCGAGTGAGCTAGTGATCCACAGTGTTTCTGAAATTTTCCCTGTTTTTGTTGTTGAAATTTGGTCAAAAAACTAACTTTTCGACTGAAAAATAAAAAGAGTGAAACCGTAATTACTGCTACCAAACGGTACTCGAGCTCACGCAACGCGCACCAGAATACCGGTAAGGCAGCTGAGTATCTTTCTAAATGGAGACCTACGTAGATTTTGATGAAAAGTACGAAATAAGCATTCATTTTGTTATTCGTGAAGAAAAATATTTTGAAATTTTTACAAGTTTCTGAAAGAAAAAAAAGTATATTTTTGAAGTTCTACATAGGCGAGGCGCACGCGCAACCTGTCAAATGACACGTCTCCGAGTGAGCTAGTGATCCACAGTGTTTCTGAAATTTTCCCTGTTTTTGTTGTTGAAATTTGGTCAAAAAACTAACTTTTCGACTGAAAAATAAAATGTTTGAAACCGTAATTACTGCTACCAAACGGTACTCGAGCTCACGCAACGCGCACCAGAATACCGGTAAGGCAGCTGAGTATCTTTCTAAATGGAGACCTACGTAGATTTTGATGAAAAGTAAGACATAAGCATTCATTTTGTTATTCGTGAAGAAAAATATTTTGAAATTTTTACAAGTTTCTGAAAGAAAAAAAAGTATATTTTTGAAGTTCTACATAGGCGAGGCGCACGCGCAACCTGTCAAAATACGCGTCTCCGAGTGAGCTAGTGATCCACAGTGTTTCTGAAATTTTCCCTGTTTTTGTTGTTGAAATTTGGTCAAAAAACTTACTTTTCGACTGAAAAATAAAATGTTTGAAACCGTAATTACTGCTACCAAACGGTACTCGAGCTCACGCAACGCGCACCAGAATACCGGTAAGGCAGCTGAGTATCTTTCTAAATGGAGACCTACGTAGATTTTGATGAAAAGTAAGACATAAAAATTCATTTTGTTATTCGTGAAGAAAAATATTTTGAAATTTTTACAAGTTTCTGAAAGAAAAAAAAGTATATTTTTGAAATTCTACATAGGCGAGGCGCACGCGCAACCTGTCAAATGACGCGTCTCCGAGTGAGCTAGTGATCCACAGTGTTTCTGAAATTTTCCCTGTTTTTGTTGTTGAAATTTGGTCAAAAAACTTACTTTTCGACTGAAAAATAAAATGAGTGAAACCGTAATTACTGCTACCAAACGGTACTCGAGCTCACGCAACGCGCACCAGAATACCGGTAAGGCAGCTGAGTATCTTTCTAAATGGAGACCTACGTAGATTTTGATGAAAAGTAAGACATAAAAATTCATTTTGTTATTCGTGAAGAAAAATATTTTGAAATTTTTACAAGTTTCTGAAAGAAAAAAAAGTATATTTTTGAAATTCTACATAGGCGAGGCGCACGCGCAACCTGTCAAATGACGCGTCTCCGAGTGAGCTAGTGATCCACAGTGTTTCTGAAATTTTCCCTGTTTTTGTTGTTGAAATTTGGTCAAAAAACTTACTTTTCGACTGAAAAATAAAATGAGTGAAACCGTAATTACTGCTACCAAACGGTACTCGAGCTCACGCAACGCGCACCAGAATACCGGTAAGGCAGCTGAGTATCTTTCTAAATGGAGACCTACGTAGATTTTGATGAAAAGTACGAAATAAGCATTCATTTTGTTATTCGTGAAGAAAAATATTTTTAAATTTTTACAAGTTTCTGAAAGAAAAAAAAGTATATTTTTGAAGTTCTACATAGGCGAGGCGCACGCGCAACCTGTCAAATGACACGTCTCCGAGTGAGCTAGTGATCCACAGTGTTTCTGAAATTTTCCCTGTTTTTGTTGTTGAAATTTGGTCAAAAAACTTACTTTTCGACTGAAAAATAAAATGAGTGAAACCGTAATTACTGCTACCAAACGGTACTCGAGCTAACGCAGGGCGCCCTAGAATACCGGTAAGGCAGCTGAGTATCTTTCTAAATGGAGACCTACGTAGATTTTGATGAAAAGTACGACATAAGCATTCATTTTGTTATTCGTGAAGAAAAATATTATGAAATTTTTACAAGTTTCTGAAAGAAAAAAAAGTATATTTTTGAAGTTCTACATAGGCGAGGCGCACGCGCAACCTGTCAAATGACACGTCTCCGAGTGAGCTAGTGATCCACAGTGTTTCTGAAATTTTCCCTGTTTTTGTTGTTGAAATTTGGTCAAAAAACTAACTTTTCGACTGAAAAATAAAAAGAGTGAAACCGTAATTACTGCTACCAAACGGTACTCGAGCTCACGCAACGCGCACCAGAATACCGGTAAGGCAGCTGAGTATCTTTCTAAATGGAGACCTACGTAGATTTTGATGAAAAGTAAGACATAAGCATTCATTTTGTTATTCGTGAAGAAAAATATTTTGAAATTTTTACAAGTTTCTGAAAGAAAAAAAAGTATATTTTTGAAGTTCTACATAGGCGAGGCGCACGCGCAACCTGTCAAAATACGCGTCTCCGAGCGAGCTAGTGATCCACAGTGTTTCTGAAATTTTCCCTGTTTTTGTTGTTGAAATTTGGTCAAAAACCTTACTTTTCGACTGAAAAATAAAATGTTTGAAACCGTAATTACTGCTACCAAACGGTACTCGAGCTCACGCAACGCGCACCAGAATACCGGTAAGGCAGCTGAGTATCTTTCTAAATGGAGACCTACGTAGATTTTGATGAAAAGTAAGACATAAGCATTCATTTTGTTATTCGTGAAGAAAAATATTTTGAAATTTTTACAAGTTTCTGAAAAAAAAAAAGTATATTTTTGAAGTTCTACATAGGCGAGGCACACGCGCAACATGTCAAAATACGCGTCTCCGAGTGAGCTAGTGATCCACAGTGTTTCTGAAATTTTCCCTGTTTTTGTTGTTGAAATTTGGTCAAAAAACTAACTTTTCGACTGAAAAATAAAATGAGTGAAACCGTAATTACTGCTACCAAACGGTACTCGAGCTAACGCAGGGCGCCCTAGAATACCGGTAAGGCAGCTGAGTATCTTTCTAAATGGAGACCTACGTAGATTTTGATGAAAAGTACGAAATAAGCATTCATTTTGTTATTCGTGAAGAAAAATATTTTGAAATTTTTACAAGTTTCTGAAAGAAAAAAAAGTATATTTTTGAAGTTCTACATAGGCGAGGCGCACGCGCAACCTGTCAAATGACACGTCTCCGAGTGAGCTAGTGATCCACAGTGTTTCTGAAATTTTCCCTGTTTTTGTTGTTGAAATTTGGTCAAAAAACTAACTTTTCGACTGAAAAATAAAAAGAGTGAAACCGTAATTACTGCTACCAAACGGTACTCGAGCTCACGCAACGCGCACCAGAATACCGGTAAGGCAGCTGAGTATCTTTCTAAATGGAGACCTACGTAGATTTTGATGAAAAGTACGACATAAGCATTCATTTTGTTATTCGTGAAGAAAAATATTTTGAAATTTTTACAAGTTTCTGAAAGAAAAAAAAGTATATTTTTGAAGTTCTACATAGGCGAGGCGCACGCGCAACCTGTCAAATGACACGTCTCCGAGTGAGCTAGTGATCCACAGTGTTTCTGAAATTTTCTCTGTTTTTGTTGTTGAAATTTGGTCAAAAAACTAACTTTTCGACTGAAAAATAAAAAGAGTGAAACCGTAATTACTGCTACCAAACGGTACTCGAGCTCACGCAACGCGCACCAGAATACCGGTAAGGCAGCTGAGTATCTTTCTAAATGGAGACCTACGTAGATTTTGATGAAAAGTAAGACATAAGCATTCATTTTGTTATTCGTGAAGAAAAATATTTTGAAATTTTTACAAGTTTCTGAAAGAAAAAAAAGTATATTTTTGAAGTTCTACATAGGCGAGGCGCACACGCAACCTGTCAAAATACGCGTCTCCGAGCGAGCTAGTGATCCACAGTGTTTCTGAAATTTTCCCTGTTTTTGTTGTTGAAATTTGGTCAAAAAACTTACTTTTCGACTGAAAAATAAAATGTTTGAAACCGTAATTACTGCTACCAAACGGTACTCGAGCACACGCAACGCGCACCAGAATACCGGTAAGGCAGCTGAGTATCTTTCTAAATTGAGACCTACGTAGATTTTGATGAAAAGTAAGACATAAGCATTCATTTTGTTATTCGTGAAGAAAAATATTTTGAAATTTTTACAACTTTCTGAAAGAAAAAAAAGTATATTTTTGAAGTTCTACATAGGCGAGGCGCACGCGCAACCTGTCAAAATACGCGTCTCCGAGCGAGCTAGTGATCCACAGTGTTTCTGAAATTTTCCCTGTTTTTGTTGTTGAAATTTGGTCAAAAAACTTACTTTTCGACTGAAAAATAAAATGTTTGAAACCGTAATTACTGCTACCAAACGGTACTCGAGCTCACGCAACGCGCACCAGAATACCGGTAAGGCAGCTGAGTATCTTTCTAAATGGAGACCTACGTAGATTTTGATGAAAAGTACGAAATAAGCATTCATTTTGTTATTCGTGAAGAAAAATATTTTGAAATTTTTACAAGTTTCTGAAAGAAAAAAAAGTATATTTTTGAAGTTCTACATAGGCGAGGCGCACGCGAAACCTGTCAAATGACACGTCTCCGAGTGAGCTAGTGATCCACAGTGTTTCTGAAATTTTCCCTGTTTTTGTTGTTGAAATTTGGTCAAAAAACTAACTTTTCGACTGAAAAATAAAATGTTTGAAACCGTAATTACTGCTACCAAACGGTACTCGAGCTCACGCAACGAGCACCAGAATACCGGTAAGGCAGCTGAGTATCTTTCTAAATGGAGACCTACGTAGATTTTGATGAAAAGTACGACATAAGCATTCATTTTGTTATTCGTGAAGAAAAATATTTTGAAATTTTTACAAGTTTCTGAAAGAAAAAAAAAGTATATTTTTGAAGTTCTACATAGGCGAGGCGCACGCGCAACCTGTCAAATGACACGTCTCCGAGTGAGCTAGTGATCCACAGTGTTTCTGAAATTTTCCCTGTTTTTGTTGTTGAAATTTGGTCAAAAAACTAACTTTTCGACTGAAAAATAAAATGAGTGAAACCGTAATTACTGCTACCAAGCGGTTCTCGAGCTCACGCAACGCGCACCAGAATACCGGTAAGGCAGCTGAGTATCTTTCTAAATGGAGACCTACGTAGATTTTGATGAAAAGTAAGACATAAGCATTCATTTTGTTATTCGTGAAGAAAAATATTTTGACATTTTTACAAGTTTCTGAAAAAAAAAAAGTATATTTTTGAAGTTCTACATAGGCGAGGCGCACGCGCAACATGTCAAAATACGCGTCTCCGAGTGAGCTAGTGATCCACAGTGTTTCTGAAATTTTCCCTGTTTTTGTTGTTGAAATTTGGTCAAAAAACTAACTTTTCGACTGAAAAATAAAATGAGTGTAACCGTAATTACTGCTACCAAACGGTACTCGAGCTAACGCAGGGCGCCCTAGAATACCGGTAAGGCAGCTGAGTATCTTTCTAAATGGAGACCTACGTAGATTTTGATGAAAAGTACGACATAAGCATTCATTTTGTTATTCGTGAAGAAAAATATTTTGAAATTTTTACAAGTTTCTGAAAGAAAAAAAAGTATATTTTTGAAGTTCTACATAGGCGAGGCGCACGCGCAACCTGTCAAATGACAAGTCTCCGAGTGAGCTAGTGATCCACAGTGTTTCTGAAATTTTCCCTGTTTTTGTTGTTGAAATTTGGTCAAAAAACTAACTTTTCGACTGAAAAATAAAAAGAGTGAAACCGTAATTACTGCTACCAAACGGTACTCGAGCTCACGCAACGCGCACCAGAATACCGGTAAGGCAGCTGAGTATCTTTCTAAATGGAGACCTACGTAGATTTTGATGAAAAGTACGAAATAAGCATTCATTTTGTTATTCGTGAAGAAAAATATTTTGAAATTTTTACAAGTTTCTGAAAGAAAAAAAAGTATATTTTTGAAGTTCTACATAGGCGAGGCGCACGCGCAACCTGTCAAATGACACGTCTCCGAGTGAGCTAGTGATCCACAGTGTTTCTGAAATTTTCCCTGTTTTTGTTGTTGAAATTTGGTCAAAAAACTAACTTTTCGACTGAAAAATAAAATGTTTGAAACCGTAATTACTGCTACCAAACGGTACTCGAGCTCACGCAACGCGCACCAGAATACCGGTAAGGCAGCTGAGTATCTTTCTAAATGGAGACCTACGT
The DNA here is from genome assembly GCA_963555695.1 of Dasypolia templi. Lineage (NCBI taxonomy): Eukaryota > Metazoa > Arthropoda > Insecta > Lepidoptera > Noctuidae > Dasypolia > Dasypolia templi. The sequence continues at coordinate 85,258 of CAUVWP010000035.1, read as the reverse complement.
AGATTTTGATGAAAAGTAAGACATAAGCATTCATTTTGTTATTCGTGAAGAAAAATATTTTGAAATTTTTACAAGTTTCTGAAAAAAAAAAGTATATTTTTGAAGTTCTACATAGGCGAGGCGCACGCGCAACCTGTCAAAATACGCGTCTCCGAGTGAGCTAGTGATCCACAGTGTTTCTGAAATTTTCCCTGTTTTTGTTGTTGAAATTTGGTCAAAAAACTTACTTTTCGACTGAAAAATAAAATGTTTGAAACCGTAATTACTGCTACCAAACGGTACTCGAGCTCACGCAACGCGCACCAGAATACCGGTAAGGCAGCTGAGTATCTTTCTAAATGGAGACCTACGTAGATTTTGATGAAAAGTAAGACATAAAAATTCATTTTGTTATTCGTGAAGAAAAATATTTTGAAATTTTTACAAGTTTCTGAAAGAAAAAAAAGTATATTTTTGAAATTCTACATAGGCGAGGCGCACGCGCAACCTGTCAAATGACGCGTCTCCGAGTGAGCTAGTGATCCACAGTGTTTCTGAAATTTTCCCTGTTTTTGTTGTTGAAATTTGGTCAAAAAACTTACTTTTCGACTGAAAAATAAAATGAGTGAAACCGTAATTACTGCTACCAAACGGTACTCGAGCTCACGCAACGCGCACCAGAATACCGGTAAGGCAGCTGAGTATCTTTCTAAATGGAGACCTACGTAGATTTTGATGAAAAGTAAGACATAAAAATTCATTTTGTTATTCGTGAAGAAAAATATTTTGAAATTTTTACAAGTTTCTGAAAGAAAAAAAAGTATATTTTTGAAATTCTACATAGGCGAGGCGCACGCGCAACCTGTCAAATGACGCGTCTCCGAGTGAGCTAGTGATCCACAGTGTTTCTGAAATTTTCCCTGTTTTTGTTGTTGAAATTTGGTCAAAAAACTTACTTTTCGACTGAAAAATAAAATGAGTGAAACCGTAATTACTGCTACCAAACGGTACTCGAGCTCACGCAACGCGCACCAGAATACCGGTAAGGCAGCTGAGTATCTTTCTAAATGGAGACCTACGTAGATTTTGATGAAAAGTACGAAATAAGCATTCATTTTGTTATTCGTGAAGAAAAATATTTTGAAATTTTTACAAGTTTCTGAAAGAAAAAAAAGTATATTTTTGAAGTTCTACATAGGCGAGGCGCACGCGCAACCTGTCAAATGACACGTCTCCGAGTGAGCTAGTGATCCACAGTGTTTCTGAAATTTTCCCTGTTTTTGTTGTTGAAATTTGGTCAAAAAACTTACTTTTCGACTGAAAAATAAAATGAGTGAAACCGTAATTACTGCTACCAAACGGTACTCGAGCTAACGCAGGGCGCCCTAGAATACCGGTAAGGCAGCTGAGTATCTTTCTAAATGGAGACCTACGTAGATTTTGATGAAAAGTACGACATAAGCATTCATTTTGTTATTCGTGAAGAAAAATATTTTGAAATTTTTACAAGTTTCTGAAAGAAAAAAAAGTATATTTTTGAAGTTCTACATAGGCGAGGCGCACGCGCAACCTGTCAAATGACACGTCTCCGAGTGAGCTAGTGATCCACAGTGTTTCTGAAATTTTCCCTGTTTTTGTTGTTGAAATTTGGTCAAAAAACTAACTTTTCGACTGAAAAATAAAAAGAGTGAAACCGTAATTACTGCTACCAAACGGTACTCGAGCTCACGCAACGCGCACCAGAATACCGGTAAGGCAGCTGAGTATCTTTCTAAATGGAGACCTACGTAGATTTTGATGAAAAGTAAGACATAAGCATTCATTTTGTTATTCGTGAAGAAAAATATTTTGAAATTTTTACGTTTCTGAAAGAAAAAAAAGTATATTTTTGAAGTTCTACATAGGCGAGGCGCACGCGCAACCTGTCAAAATACGCGTCTCCGAGCGAGCTAGTGATCCACAGTGTTTCTGAAATTTTCCCTGTTTTTGTTGTTGAAATTTGGTCAAAAAACTTACTTTTCGACTGAAAAATAAAATGTTTGAAACCGTAATTACTGCTACCAAACGGTACTCGAGCTCACGCAACGCGCACCAGAATACCGGTAAGGCAGCTGAGTATCTTTCTAAATGGAGACCTACGTAGATTTTGATGAAAAGTAAGACATAAGCATTCATTTTGTTATTCGTGAAGAAAAATATTTTGAAATTTTTACAAGTTTCTGAAAAAAAAAAAGTATATTTTTGAAGTTCTACATAGGCGAGGCGCACGCGCAACATGTCAAAATACGCGTCTCCGAGTGAGCTAGTGATCCACAGTGTTTCTGAAATTTTCCCTGTTTTTGTTGTTGAAATTTGGTCAAAAAACTAACTTTTCGACTGAAAAATAAAATGAGTGAAACCGTAATTACTGCTACCAAACGGTACTCGAGCTAACGCAGGGCGCCCTAGAATACCGGTAAGGCAGCTGAGTATCTTTCTAAATGGAGACCTACGTAGATTTTGATGAAAAGTACGAAATAAGCATTCATTTTGTTATTCGTGAAGAAAAATATTTTGAAATTTTTACAAGTTTCTGAAAGAAAAAAAAGTATATTTTTGAAGTTCTACATAGGCGAGGCGCACGCGCAACCTGTCAAATGACACGTCTCCGAGTGAGCTAGTGATCCACAGTGTTTCTGAAATTTTCCCTGTTTTTGTTGTTGAAATTTGGTCAAAAAACTAACTTTTCGACTGAAAAATAAAAAGAGTGAAACCGTAATTACTGCTACCAAACGGTACTCGAGCTCACGCAACGCGCACCAGAATACCGGTAAGGCAGCTGAGTATCTTTCTAAATGGAGACCTACGTAGATTTTGATGAAAAGTAAGACATAAGCATTCATTTTGTTATTCGTGAAGAAAAATATTTTGAAATTTTTACAAGTTTCTGAAAGAAAAAAAAGTATATTTTTGAAGTTCTACATAGGCGAGGCGCACGCGCAACCTGTCAAATGACACGTCTCCGAGTGAGCTAGTGATCCACAGTGTTTCTGAAATTTTCCCTGTTTTTGTTGTTGAAATTTGGTCAAAAAACTTACTTTTCGACTGAAAAATAAAATGTTTGAAACCGTAATTACTGCTACCAAACGGTACTCGAGCTCACGCAACGCGCACCAGAATACCGGTAAGGCAGCTGAGTATCTTTCTAAATGGAGACCTACGTAGATTTTGATGAAAAGTAAGACATAAAAATTCATTTTGTTATTCGTGAAGAAAAATATTTTGAAATTTTTACAAGTTTCTGAAAGAAAAAAAAGTATATTTTTGAAATTCTACATAGGCGAGGCGCACGCGCAACCTGTCAAATGACGCGTCTCCGAGTGAGCTAGTGATCCACAGTGTTTCTGAAATTTTCCCTGTTTTTGTTGTTGAAATTTGGTCAAAAAACTTACTTTTCGACTGAAAAATAAAATGAGTGAAACCGTAATTACTGCTACCAAACGGTACTCGAGCTCACGCAACGCGCACCAGAATACCGGTAAGGCAGCTGAGTATCTTTCTAAATGGAGACCTACGTAGATTTTGATGAAAAGTACGAAATAAGCATTCATTTTGTTATTCGTGAAGAAAAATATTTTGAAATTTTTACAAGTTTCTGAAAGAAAAAAAAGTATATTTTTGAAGTTCTACATAGGCGAGGCGCACGCGCAACCTGTCAAATGACACGTCTCCGAGTGAGCTAGTGATCCACAGTGTTTCTGAAATTTTCCCTGTTTTTGTTGTTGAAATTTGGTCAAAAAACTTACTTTTCGACTGAAAAATAAAATGAGTGAAACCGTAATTACTGCTACCAAACGGTACTCGAGCTAACGCAGGGCGCCCTAGAATACCGGTAAGGCAGCTGAGTATCTTTCTAAATGGAGACCTACGTAGATTTTGATGAAAAGTACGACATAAGCATTCATTTTGTTATTCGTGAAGAAAAATATTTTGAAATTTTTACAAGTTTCTGAAAGAAAAAAAAGTATATTTTTGAAGTTCTACATAGGCGAGGCGCACGCGCAACCTGTCAAATGACACGTCTCCGAGTGAGCTAGTGATCCACAGTGTTTCTGAAATTTTCCCTGTTTTTGTTGTTGAAATTTGGTCAAAAAACTAACTTTTCGACTGAAAAATAAAATGAGTGAAACCGTAATTACTGCTACCAAACGGTACTCGAGCTAACGCAGGGCGCCCTAGAATACCGGTAAGGCAGCTGAGTATCTTTCTAAATGGAGACCTACGTAGATTTTGATGAAAAGTACGACATAAGCATTCATTTTGTTATTCGTGAAGAAAAATATTTTAAAATTTTTACAAGTTTCTGAAAGAAAAAAAAGTATATTTTTGAAGTTCTACATAGGCGAGGCGCACGCGCAACCTGTCAAAATACGCGTCTCCGAGCGAGCTAGTGATCCACAGTGTTTCTGAAATTTTCCCTGTTTTTGTTGTTGAAATTTGGTCAAAAAACTTACTTTTCGACTGAAAAATAAAATGTTTGAAACCGTAATTACTGCTACCAAACGGTACTCGAGCTCACGCAACGCGCACCAGAATACCGGTAAGGCAGCTGAGTATCTTTCTAAATGGAGACCTACGTAGATTTTGATGAAAAGTAAGACATAAAAATTCATTTTGTTATTCGTGAAGAAAAATATTTTGAAATTTTTACAAGTTTCTGAAAGAAAAAAAAGTATATTTTTGAAATTCTACATAGGCGAGGCGCACGCGCAACCTGTCAAATGACGCGTCTCCGAGTGAGCTAGTGATCCACAGTGTTTCTGAAATTTTCCCTGTTTTTGTTGTTGAAATTTGGTCAAAAAACTAACTTTTCGACTGAAAAATAAAATGAGTGAAACCGTAATTACTGCTACCAAACGGTACTCGAGCTAACGCAGGGCGCCCTAGAATACCGGTAAGGCAGCTGAGTATCTTTCTAAATGGAGACCTACGTAGATTTTGATGAAAAGTACGACATAAGCATTCATTTTGTTATTCGTGAAGAAAAATATTTTGAAATTTTTACAAGTTTCTGAAAGAAAAAAAAGTATATTTTTGAAGTTCTACATAGGCGAGGCGCACGCGCAACCTGTCAAATGACACGTCTCCGAGTGAGCTAGTGATCCACAGTGTTTCTGAAATTTTCCCTGTTTTTGTTGTTGAAATTTGGTCAAAAAACTAACTTTTCGACTGAAAAATAAAAAGAGTGAAACCGTAATTACTGCTACCAAACGGTACTCGAGCTCACGCAACGCGCACCAGAATACCGGTAAGGCAGCTGAGTATCTTTCTAAATGGAGACCTACGTAGATTTTGATGAAAAGTAAGACATAAGCATTCATTTTGTTATTCGTGAAGAAAAATATTTTGAAATTTTTACAAGTTTCTGAAAGAAAAAAAAGTATATTTTTGAAGTTCTACATAGGCGAGGCGCACGCGCAACCTGTCAAAATACGCGTCTCCGAGCGAGCTAGTGATCCACAGTGTTTCTGAAATTTTCCCTGTTTTTGTTGTTGAAATTTGGTCAAAAAACTTACTTTTCGACTGAAAAATAAAATGTTTGAAACCGTAATTACTGCTACCAAACGGTACTCGAGCTCACGCAACGCGCACCAGAATACCGGTAAGGCAGCTGAGTATCTTTCTAAATGGAGACCTACGTAGATTTTGATGAAAAGTAAGACATAAGCATTCATTTTGTTATTCGTGAAGAAAAATATTTTGAAATTTTTACAAGTTTCTGAAAAAAAAAAAGTATATTTTTGAAGTTCTACATAGGCGAGGCGCACGCGCAACATGTCAAAATACGCGTCTCCGAGTGAGCTAGTGATCCACAGTGTTTCTGAAATTTTCCCTGTTTTTGTTGTTGAAATTTGGTCAAAAAACTAACTTTTCGACTGAAAAATAAAATGAGTGAAACCGTAATTACTGCTACCAAACGGTACTCGAGCTAACGCAGGGCGCCCTAGAATACCGGTAAGGCAGCTGAGTATCTTTCTAAATGGAGACCTACGTAGATTTTGATGAAAAGTACGACATAAGCATTCATTTTGTTATTCGTGAAGAAAAATATTTTGAAATTTTTACAAGTTTCTGAAAGAAAAAAAAGTATATTTTTGAAGTTCTACATAGGCGAGGCGCACGCGCAACCTGTCAAATGACACGTCTCCGAGTGAGCTAGTGATCCACAGTGTTTCTGAAATTTTCCCTGTTTTTGTTGTTGAAATTTGGTCAAAAAACTAACTTTTCGACTGAAAAATAAAAAGAGTGAAACCGTAATTACTGCTACCAAACGGTACTCGAGCTAACGCAGGGCGCCCTAGAATACCGGTAAGGCAGCTGAGTATCTTTCTAAATGGAGACCTACGTAGATTTTGATGAAAAGTAAGACATAAGCATTCATTTTGTTATTCGTGAAGAAAAATATTTTGAAATTTTTACAAGTTTCTGAAAGAAAAAAAAGTATATTTTTGAAGTTCTACATAGGCGAGGCGCACGCGCAACCTGTCAAAATACGCGTCTCCGAGCGAGCTAGTGATCCACAGTGTTTCTGAAATTTTCCCTGTTTTTGTTGTTGAAATTTGGTCAAAAAACTTACTTTTCGACTGAAAAATAAAATGTTTGAAACCGTAATTACTGCTACCAAACGGTACTCGAGCTCACGCAACGCGCACCAGAATACCGGTAAGGCAGCTGAGTATCTTTCTAAATGGAGACCTACGTAGATTTTGATGAAAAGTAAGACATAAAAATTCATTTTGTTATTCGTGAAGAAAAATATTTTGAAATTTTTACAAGTTTCTGAAAGAAAAAAAAGTATATTTTTGAAATTCTACATAGGCGAGGCGCACGCGCAACCTGTCAAATGACGCGTCTCCGAGTGAGCTAGTGATCCACAGTGTTTCTGAAATTTTCCCTGTTTTTGTTGTTGAAATTTGGTCAAAAAACTAACTTTTCGACTGAAAAATAAAATGAGTGAAACCGTAATTACTGCTACCAAACGGTACTCGAGCTAACGCAGGGCGCCCTAGAATACCGGTAAGGCAGCTGAGTATCTTTCTAAATGGAGACCTACGTAGATTTTGATGAAAAGTACGACATAAGCATTCATTTTGTTATTCGTGAAGAAAAATATTTTGAAATTTTTACAAGTTTCTGAAAGAAAAAAAAGTATATTTTTGAAGTTCTACATAGGCGAGGCGCACGCGCAACCTGTCAAATGACACGTCTCCGAGTGAGCTAGTGATCCACAGTGTTTCTGAAATTTTCTCTGTTTTTGTTGTTGAAATTTGGTCAAAAAACTAACTTTTCGACTGAAAAATAAAAAGAGTGAAACCGTAATTACTGCTACCAAACGGTACTCGAGCTCACGCAACGCGCACCAGAATACCGGTAAGGCAGCTGAGTATCTTTCTAAATGGAGACCTACGTAGATTTTGATGAAAAGTAAGACATAAGCATTCATTTTGTTATTCGTGAAGAAAAATATTTTGAAATTTTTACAAGTTTCTGAAAGAAAAAAAAGTATATTTTTGAAGTTCTACATAGGCGAGGCGCACACGCAACCTGTCAAAATACGCGTCTCCGAGCGAGCTAGTGATCCACAGTGTTTCTGAAATTTTCCCTGTTTTTGTTGTTGAAATTTGGTCAAAAAACTTACTTTTCGACTGAAAAATAAAATGTTTGAAACCGTAATTACTGCTACCAAACGGTACTCGAGCACACGCAACGCGCACCAGAATACCGGTAAGGCAGCTGAGTATCTTTCTAAATTGAGACCTACGTAGATTTTGATGAAAAGTAAGACATAAGCATTCATTTTGTTATTCGTGAAGAAAAATATTTTGAAATTTTTACAAGTTTCTGAAAGAAAAAAAAGTATATTTTTGAAGTTCTACATAGGCGAGGCGCACGCGCAACCTGTCAAAATACGCGTCTCCGAGCGAGCTAGTGATCCACAGTGTTTCTGAAATTTTCCCTGTTTTTGTTGTTGAAATTTGGTCAAAAAACTTACTTTTCGACTGAAAAATAAAATGTTTGAAACCGTAATTACTGCTACCAAACGGTACTCGAGCTCACGCAACGCGCACCAGAATACCGGTAAGGCAGCTGAGTATCTTTCTAAATGGAGACCTACGTAGATTTTGATGAAAAGTAAGACATAAGCATTCATTTTGTTATTCGTGAAGAAAAATATTTTGAAATTTTTACAAGTTTCTGAAAAAAAAAAAGTATATTTTTGAAGTTCTACATAGGCGAGGCGCACGCGCAACATGTCAAAATACGCGTCTCCGAGTGAGCTAGTGATCCACAGTGTTTCTGAAATTTTCCCTGTTTTTGTTGTTGAAATTTGGTCAAAAAACTAACTTTTCGACTGAAAAATAAAATGAGTGAAACCGTAATTACTGCTACCAAACGGTACTCGAGCTAACGCAGGGCGCCCTAGAATACCGGTAAGGCAGCTGAGTATCTTTCTAAATGGAGACCTACGTAGATTTTGATGAAAAGTACGACATAAGCATTCATTTTGTTATTCGTGAAGAAAAATATTTTGAAATTTTTACAAGTTTCTGAAAGAAAAAAAAGTATATTTTTGAAGTTCTACATAGGCGAGGCGCACGCGCAACCTGTCAAATGACACGTCTCCGAGTGAGCTAGTGATCCACAGTGTTTCTGAAATTTTCCCTGTTTTTGTTGTTGAAATTTGGTCAAAAAACTAACTTTTCGACTGAAAAATAAAAAGAGTGAAACCGTAATTACTGCTACCAAACGGTACTCGAGCTCACGCAACGCGCACCAGAATACCGGTAAGGCAGCTGAGTATCTTTCTAAATGGAGACCTACGTAGATTTTGATGAAAAGTAAGACATAAGCATTCATTTTGTTATTCGTGAAGAAAAATATTTTGAAATTTTTACAAGTTTCTGAAAGAAAAAAAAGTATATTTTTGAAGTTCTACATAGGCGAGGCGCACGCGCAACCTGTCAAAATACGCGTCTCCGAGCGAGCTAGTGATCCACAGTGTTTCTGAAATTTTCCCTGTTTTTGTTGTTGAAATTTGGTCAAAAAACTTACTTTTCGACTGAAAAATAAAATGTTTGAAACCGTAATTACTGCTACCAAACGGTACTCGAGCTCACGCAACGCGCACCAGAATACCGGTAAGGCAGCTGAGTATCTTTCTAAATGGAGACCTACGTAGATTTTGATGAAAAGTAAGACATAAAAATTCATTTTGTTATTCGTGAAGAAAAATATTTTGAAATTTTTACAAGTTTCTGAAAGAAAAAAAAGTATATTTTTGAAATTCTACATAGGCGAGGCGCACGCGCAACCTGTCAAATGACGCGTCTCCGAGTGAGCTAGTGATCCACAGTGTTTCTGAAATTTTCCCTGTTTTTGTTGTTGAAATTTGGTCAAAAAACTTACTTTTCGACTGAAAAATAAAATGTTTGAAACCGTAATTACTGCTACCAAACGGTACTCGAGCTCACGCAACGCGCACCAGAATACCGGTAAGGCAGCTGAGTATCTTTCTAAATGGAGACCTACGTAGATTTTGATGAAAAGTAAGACATAAAAATTCATTTTGTTATTCGTGAAGAAAAATATTTTGAAATTTTTACAAGTTTCTGAAAGAAAAAAAAGTATATTTTTGAAATTCTACATAGGCGAGGCGCACGCGCAACCTGTCAAATGACGCGTCTCCGAGTGAGCTAGTGATCCACAGTGTTTCTGAAATTTTCCCTGTTTTTGTTGTTGAAATTTGGTCAAAAAACTAACTTTTCGACTGAAAAATAAAATGAGTGAAACCGTAATTACTGCTACCAAACGGTACTCGAGCTAACGCAGGGCGCCCTAGAATACCGGTAAGGCAGCTGAGTATCTTTCTAAATGGAGACCTACGTAGATTTTGATGAAAAGAACGACATAAGCATTCATTTTGTTATTCGTGAAGAAAAATATTTTGAAATTTTTACAAGTTTCTGAAAGAAAAAAAAGTATATTTTTGAAGTTCTACATAGGCGAGGCGCACGCGCAACCTGTCAAATGACACGTCTCCGAGTGAGCTAGTGATCCACAGTGTTTCTGAAATTTTCTCTGTTTTTGTTGTTGAAATTTGGTCAAAAATCTAACTTTTCGACTGGAAAATAAAAAGAGTGAAACCGTAATTACTGCTACCAAACGGTACTCGAGCTCACGCAACGCGCACCAGAATACCGGTAAGGCAGCTGAGTATCTTTCTAAATTGAGACCTACGTAGATTTTGATGAAAAGTAAGACATAAGCATTCATTTTGTTATTCGTGAAGAAAAATATTTTGAAATTTTTACAAGTTTCTGAAAGAAAAAAAAGTATATTTTTGAAGTTCTACATAGGCGAGGGGCACGCGCAACCTGTCAAAATACGCGTCTCCGAGCGAGCTAGTGATCCACAGTGTTTCTGAAATTTTCCCTGTTTTTGTTGTTGAAATTTGGTCAAAAAACTTACTTTTCGACTGAAAAATAAAATGTTTGAAACCGTAATTACTGCTACCAAACGGTACTCGAGCTCACGCAACTCGCACCAGAATACCGGTAAGGCAGCTGAGTATCTTTCTAAATGGAGACCTACGTAGATTTTGATGAAAAGTAAGACATAAGCATTCATTTTGTTATTCGTGAAGAAAAATATTTTGAAATTTTTACAAGTTTCTGAAAAAAAAAAAGTATATTTTTGAAGTTCTACATAGGCGAGGCGCACGCGCAACATGTCAAAATACGCGTCTCCGAGTGAGCTAGTGATCCACAGTGTTTCTGAAATTTTCCCTGTTTTTGTTGTTGAAATTTGGTCAAAAAACTAACTTTTCGACTGAAAAATAAAATGAGTGAAACCGTAATTACTGCTACCAAACGGTACTCGAGCTAACGCAGGGCGCCCTAGAATACCGGTAAGGCAGCTGAGTATCTTTCTAAATGGAGACCTACGTAGATTTTGATGAAAAGTACGACATAAGCATTCATTTTGTTATTCGTGAAGAAAAATATTTTGAAATTTTTACAAGTTTCTGAAAGAAAAAAAAGTATATTTTTGAAGTTCTACATAGGCGAGGCGCACGCGCAACCTGTCAAATGACACGTCTCCGAGTGAGCTAGTGATCCACAGTGTTTCTGAAATTTTCCCTGTTTTTGTTGTTGAAATTTGGTCAAAAAACTAACTTTTCGACTGAAAAATAAAATGAGTGAAACCGTAATTACTGCTACCAAGCGGTACTCGAGCTCACGCAACGCGCACCAGAATACCGGTAAGGCAGCTGAGTATCTTTCTAAATGGAGACCTACGTAGATTTTGATGAAAAGTAAGACATAAGCATTCATTTTGTTATTCGTGAAGAAAAATATTTTGAAATTTTTACAAGTTTCTGAAAAAAAAAAAGTATATTTTTGAAGTTCTACATAGGCGAGGCGCACGCGCAACATGTCAAAATACGCGTCTCCGAGTGAGCTAGTGATCCACAGTGTTTCTGAAATTTTCCCTGTTTTTGTTGTTGAAATTTGGTCAAAAAACTAACTTTTCGACTGAAAAATAAAATGAGTGAAACCGTAATTACTGCTACCAAACGGTACTCGAGCTAACGCAGGGCGCCCTAGAATACCGGTAAGGCAGCTGAGTATCTTTCTAAATGGAGACCTACGTAGATTTTGATGAAAAGTACGACATAAGCATTCATTTTGTTATTCGTGAAGAAAAATATTTTGAAATTTTTACAAGTTTCTGAAAGAAAAAAAAGTATATTTTTGAAGTTCTACATAGGCGAGGCGCACGCGCAACCTGTCAAATGACACGTCTCCGAGTGAGCTAGTGATCCACAGTGTTTCTGAAATTTTCTCTGTTTTTGTTGTTGAAATTTGGTCAAAAAACTTACTTTTCGACTGAAAAATAAAATGAGTGAAACCGTAATTACTGCTACCAAACGGTACTCGAGCTCACGCAACGCGCACCAGAATACCGGTAAGGCAGCTGAGTATCTTTCTAAATGGAGACCTACGTAGATTTTGATGAAAAGTAAGATATAAGCATTCATTTTGTTATTCGTGAAGAAAAATATTTTGAAATTTTTACAAGTTTCTGAAAGAAAAAAAAGTATATTTTTGAAGTTCTACATAGGCGAGGCGCACGCGCAACCTGTCAAAATACGCGTCTCCGAGCGAGCTAGTGATCCACAGTGTTTCTGAAATTTTCCCTGTTTTTGTTGTTGAAATTTGGTCAAAAAACTTACTTTTCGACTGAAAAATAAAATGTTTGAAACCGTAATTACTGCTACCAAACGGTACTCGAGCTCACGCAACGCGCACCAGAATACCGGTAAGGCAGCTGAGTATCTTTCTAAATGGAGACCTACGTAGATTTTGATGAAAAGTAAGACATAAAAATTCATTTTGTTATTCGTGAAGAAAACTATTTTGAAATTTTTACAAGTTTCTGAAAGAAAAAAAAGTATATTTTTGAAATTCTACATAGGCGAGGCGCACGCGCAACCTGTCAAATGACGCGTCTCCGAGTGAGCTAGTGATCCACAGTGTTTCTGAAATTTTCCCTGTTTTTGTTGTTGAAATTTGGTCAAAAAACTTACTTTTCGACTGAAAAATAAAATGAGTGAAACCGTAATTACTGCTACCAAACGGTACTCGAGCTAACGCAGGGCGCCCTAGAATACCGGTAAGGCAGCTGAGTATCTTTCTAAATGGAGACCTACGTAGATTTTGATGAAAAGTACGACATAAGCATTCATTTTGTTATTCGTGAAGAAAAATATTTTGAAATTTTTACAAGTTTCTGAAAGAAAAAAAAGTATATTTTTGAAGTTCTACATAGGCGAGGCGCACGCGCAACCTGTCAAATGACACGTCTCCGAGTGAGCTAGTGATCCACAGTGTTTCTGAAATTTTCTCTGTTTTTGTTGTTGAAATTTGGTCAAAAAACTAACTTTTCGACTGAAAAATAAAAAGAGTGAAACCGTAATTACTGCTACCAAACGGTACTCGAGCTCACGCAACGCGCACCAGAATACCGGTAAGGCAGCTGAGTATCTTTCTAAATGGAGACCTACGTAGATTTTGATGAAAAGTAAGACATAAGCATTCATTTTGTTATTCGTGAAGAAAAATATTTTGAAATTTTTACAAGTTTCTGAAAGAAAAAAAAGTATATTTTTGAAGTTCTACATAGGCGAGGCGCACACGCAACCTGTCAAAATACGCGTCTCCGAGCGAGCTAGTGATCCACAGTGTTTCTGAAATTTTCCCTGTTTTTGTTGTTGAAATTTGGTCAAAAAACTTACTTTTCGACTGAAAAATAAAATGTTTGAAACCGTAATTACTGCTACCAAACGGTACTCGAGCACACGCAACGCGCACCAGAATACCGGTAAGGCAGCTGAGTATCTTTCTAAATTGAGACCTACGTAGATTTTGATGAAAAGTAAGACATAAGCATTCATTTTGTTATTCGTGAAGAAAAATATTTTGAAATTTTTACAAGTTTCTGAAAGAAAAAAAAGTATATTTTTGAAGTTCTACATAGGCGAGGCGCACGCGCAACCTGTCAAAATACGCGTCTCCGAGCGAGCTAGTGATCCACAGTGTTTCTGAAATTTTCCCTGTTTTTGTTGTTGAAATTTGGTCAAAAAACTTACTTTTCGACTGAAAAATAAAATGTTTGAAACCGTAATTACTGCTACCAAACGGTACTCGAGCTCACGCAACGCGCACCAGAATACCGGTAAGGCAGCTGAGTATCTTTCTAAATGGAGACCTACGTAGATTTTGATGAAAAGTAAGACATAAGCATTCATTTTGTTATTCGTGAAGAAAAATATTTTGAAATTTTTACAAGTTTCTGAAAAAAAAAAAGTATATTTTTGAAGTTCTACATAGGCGAGGCGCACGCGCAACATGTCAAAATACGCGTCTCCGAGTGAGCTAGTGATCCACAGTGTTTCTGAAATTTTCCCTGTTTTTGTTGTTGAAATTTGGTCAAAAAACTAACTTTTCGACTGAAAAATAAAATGAGTGAAACCGTAATTACTGCTACCAAACGGTACTCGAGCTAACGCAGGGCGCCCTAGAATACCGGTAAGGCAGCTGAGTATCTTTCTAAATGGAGACCTACGTAGATTTTGATGAAAAGTACGACATAAGCATTCATTTTGTTATTCGTGAAGAAAAATATTTTGAAATTTTTACAAGTTTCTGAAAGAAAAAAAAGTATATTTTTGAAGTTCTACATAGGCGAGGCGCACGCGCAACCTGTCAAATGACACGTCTCCGAGTGAGCTAGTGATCCACAGTGTTTCTGAAATTTTCCCTGTTTTTGTTGTTGAAATTTGGTCAAAAAACTAACTTTTCGACTGAAAAATAAAAAGAGTGAAACCGTAATTACTGCTACCAAACGGTACTCGAGCTCACGCAACGCGCACCAGAATACCGGTAAGGCAGCTGAGTATCTTTCTAAATGGAGACCTACGTAGATTTTGATGAAAAGTAAGACATAAGCATTCATTTTGTTATTCGTGAAGAAAAATATTTTGAAATTTTTACAAGTTTCTGAAAGAAAAAAAAGTATATTTTTGAAGTTCTACATAGGCGAGGCGCACGCGCAACCTGTCAAAATACGCGTCTCCAAGCGAGCTAGTGATCCACAGTGTTTCTGAAATTTTCCCTGTTTTTGTTGTTGAAATTTGGTCAAAAAACTTACTTTTCGACTGAAAAATAAAATGTTTGAAACCGTAATTACTGCTACCAAACGGTACTCGAGCTCACGCAACGCGCACCAGAATACCGGTAAGGCAGCTGAGTATCTTTCTAAATGGAGACCTACGTAGATTTTGATGAAAAGTAAGACATAAAAATTCATTTTGTTATTCGTGAAGAAAAATATTTTGAAATTTTTACAAGTTTCTGAAAGAAAAAAAAGTATATTTTTGAAATTCTACATAGGCGAGGCGCACGCGCAACCTGTCAAATGACGCGTCTCCGAGTGAGCTAGTGATCCACAGTGTTTCTGAAATTTTCCCTGTTTTTGTTGTTGAAATTTGGTCAAAAAACTTACTTTTCGACTGAAAAATAAAATGTTTGAAACCGTAATTACTGCTACCAAACGGTACTCGAGCTCACGCAACGCGCACCAGAATACCGGTAAGGCAGCTGAGTATCTTTCTAAATGGAGACCTACGTAGATTTTGATGAAAAGTAAGACATAAAAATTCATTTTGTTATTCGTGAAGAAAAATATTTTGAAATTTTTACAAGTTTCTGAAAGAAAAAAAAGTATATTTTTGAAATTCTACATAGGCGAGGCGCACGCGCAACCTGTCAAATGACGCGTCTCCGAGTGAGCTAGTGATCCACAGTGTTTCTGAAATTTTCCCTGTTTTTGTTGTTGAAATTTGGTCAAAAAACTAACTTTTCGA
Source organism: Dasypolia templi (assembly GCA_963555695.1). NCBI lineage: Eukaryota > Metazoa > Arthropoda > Insecta > Lepidoptera > Noctuidae > Dasypolia > Dasypolia templi. Next base: position 69,810 of record CAUVWP010000035.1, on the reverse strand, counting down.
CTGAAAAATAAAATGAGTGAAACCGTAATTACTGCTACCAAACGGTACTCGAGCTAACGCAGGGCGCCCTAGAATACCGGTAAGGCAGCTGAGTATCTTTCTAAATGGAGACCTACGTAGATTTTGATGAAAAGAACGACATAAGCATTCATTTTGTTATTCGTGAAGAAAAATATTTTGAAATTTTTACAAGTTTCTGAAAGAAAAAAAAGTATATTTTTGAAGTTCTACATAGGCGAGGCGCACGCGCAACCTGTCAAATGACACGTCTCCGAGTGAGCTAGTGATCCACAGTGTTTCTGAAATTTTCTCTGTTTTTGTTGTTGAAATTTGGTCAAAAATCTAACTTTTCGACTGGAAAATAAAAAGAGTGAAACCGTAATTACTGCTACCAAACGGTACTCGAGCTCACGCAACGCGCACCAGAATACCGGTAAGGCAGCTGAGTATCTTTCTAAATTGATACATAGGCGAGGCGCACGCGCAACCTGTCAAATGACACGTCTCCGAGTGAGCTAGTGATCCACAGTGTTTCTGAAATTTTCTCTGTTTTTGTTGTTGAAATTTGGTCAAAAATCTAACTTTTCGACTGGAAAATAAAAAGAGTGAAACCGTAATTACTGCTACCAAACGGTACTCGAGCTCACGCAACGCGCACCAGAATACCGGTAAGGCAGCTGAGTATCTTTCTAAATTGAGACCTACGTAGATTTTGATGAAAAGTAAGACATAAGCATTCATTTTGTTATTCGTGAAGAAAAATATTTTGAAATTTTTACAAGTTTCTGAAAGAAAAAAAAGTATATTTTTGAAGTTCTACATAGGCGAGGGGCACGCGCAACCTGTCAAAATACGCGTCTCCGAGCGAGCTAGTGATCCACAGTGTTTCTGAAATTTTCCCTGTTTTTGTTGTTGAAATTTGGTCAAAAAACTTACTTTTCGACTGAAAAATAAAATGTTTGAAACCGTAATTACTGCTACCAAACGGTACTCGAGCTCACGCAACTCGCACCAGAATACCGGTAAGGCAGCTGAGTATCTTTCTAAATGGAGACCTACGTAGATTTTGATGAAAAGTAAGACATAAGCATTCATTTTGTTATTCGTGAAGAAAAATATTTTGAAATTTTTACAAGTTTCTGAAAAAAAAAAAGTATATTTTTGAAGTTCTACATAGGCGAGGCGCACGCGCAACATGTCAAAATACGCGTCTCCGAGTGAGCTAGTGATCCACAGTGTTTCTGAAATTTTCCCTGTTTTTGTTGTTGAAATTTGGTCAAAAAACTAACTTTTCGACTGAAAAATAAAATGAGTGAAACCGTAATTACTGCTACCAAACGGTACTCGAGCTAACGCAGGGCGCCCTAGAATACCGGTAAGGCAGCTGAGTATCTTTCTAAATGGAGACCTACGTAGATTTTGATGAAAAGTACGACATAAGCATTCATTTTGTTATTCGTGAAGAAAAATATTTTGAAATTTTTACAAGTTTCTGAAAGAAAAAAAAGTATATTTTTGAAGTTCTACATAGGCGAGGCGCACGCGCAACCTGTCAAATGACACGTCTCCGAGTGAGCTAGTGATCCACAGTGTTTCTGAAATTTTCCCTGTTTTTGTTGTTGAAATTTGGTCAAAAAACTAACTTTTCGACTGAAAAATAAAATGAGTGAAACCGTAATTACTGCTACCAAGCGGTACTCGAGCTCACGCAACGCGCACCAGAATACCGGTAAGGCAGCTGAGTATCTTTCTAAATGGAGACCTACGTAGATTTTGATGAAAAGTAAGACATAAGCATTCATTTTGTTATTCGTGAAGAAAAATATTTTGAAATTTTTACAAGTTTCTGAAAAAAAAAAAGTATATTTTTGAAGTTCTACATAGGCGAGGCGCACGCGCAACATGTCAAAATACGCGTCTCCGAGTGAGCTAGTGATCCACAGTGTTTCTGAAATTTTCCCTGTTTTTGTTGTTGAAATTTGGTCAAAAAACTAACTTTTCGACTGAAAAATAAAATGAGTGAAACCGTAATTACTGCTACCAAACGGTACTCGAGCTAACGCAGGGCGCCCTAGAATACCGGTAAGGCAGCTGAGTATCTTTCTAAATGGAGACCTACGTAGATTTTGATGAAAAGTACGACATAAGCATTCATTTTGTTATTCGTGAAGAAAAATATTTTGAAATTTTTACAAGTTTCTGAAAGAAAAAAAAGTATATTTTTGAAGTTCTACATAGGCGAGGCGCACGCGCAACCTGTCAAATGACACGTCTCCGAGTGAGCTAGTGATCCACAGTGTTTCTGAAATTTTCTCTGTTTTTGTTGTTGAAATTTGGTCAAAAAACTTACTTTTCGACTGAAAAATAAAATGAGTGAAACCGTAATTACTGCTACCAAACGGTACTCGAGCTCACGCAACGCGCACCAGAATACCGGTAAGGCAGCTGAGTATCTTTCTAAATGGAGACCTACGTAGATTTTGATGAAAAGTAAGACATAAGCATTCATTTTGTTATTCGTGAAGAAAAATATTTTGAAATTTTTACAAGTTTCTGAAAAAAAAAAAGTATATTTTTGAAGTTCTACATAGGCGAGGCGCACGCGCAACATGTCAAAATACGCGTCTCCGAGTGAGCTAGTGATCCACAGTGTTTCTGAAATTTTCCCTGTTTTTGTTGTTGAAATTTGGTCAAAAAACTAACTTTTCGACTGAAAAATAAAATGAGTGAAACCGTAATTACTGCTACCAAACGGTACTCGAGCTAACGCAGGGCGCCCTAGAATACCGGTAAGGCAGCTGAGTATCTTTCTAAATGGAGACCTACGTAGATTTTGATGAAAAGTACGACATAAGCATTCATTTTGTTATTCGTGAAGAAAAATATTTTGAAATTTTTACAAGTTTCTGAAAGAAAAAAAAGTATATTTTTGAAGTTCTACATAGGCGAGGCGCACGCGCAACCTGTCAAATGACACGTCTCCGAGTGAGCTAGTGATCCACAGTGTTTCTGAAATTTTCCCTGTTTTTGTTGTTGAAATTTGGTCAAAAAACTAACTTTTCGACTGAAAAATAAAAAGAGTGAAACCGTAATTACTGCTACCAAACGGTACTCGAGCTCACGCAACGCGCACCAGAATACCGGTAAGGCAGCTGAGTATCTTTCTAAATGGAGACCTACGTAGATTTTGATGAAAAGTAAGACATAAGCATTCATTTTGTTATTCGTGAAGAAAAATATTTTGAAATTTTTACAAGTTTCTGAAAGAAAAAAAAGTATATTTTTGAAGTTCTACATAGGCGAGGCGCACGCGCAACCTGTCAAAATACGCGTCTCCGAGCGAGCTAGTGATCCACAGTGTTTCTGAAATTTTCCCTGTTTTTGTTGTTGAAATTTGGTCAAAAAACTTACTTTTCGACTGAAAAATAAAATGTTTGAAACCGTAATTACTGCTACCAAACGGTACTCGAGCTCACGCAACGCGCACCAGAATACCGGTAAGGCAGCTGAGTATCTTTCTAAATGGAGACCTACGTAGATTTTGATGAAAAGTAAGACATAAAAATTCATTTTGTTATTCGTGAAGAAAAATATTTTGAAATTTTTACAAGTTTCTGAAAGAAAAAAAAGTATATTTTTGAAATTCTACATAGGCGAGGCGCACGCGCAACCTGTCAAATGACGCGTCTCCGAGTGAGCTAGTGATCCACAGTGTTTCTGAAATTTTCCCTGTTTTTGTTGTTGAAATTTGGTCAAAAAACTTACTTTTCGACTGAAAAATAAAATGTTTGAAACCGTAATTACTGCTACCAAACGGTACTCGAGCTCACGCAACGCGCACCAGAATACCGGTAAGGCAGCTGAGTATCTTTCTAAATGGAGACCTACGTAGATTTTGATGAAAAGTAAGACATAAAAATTCATTTTGTTATTCGTGAAGAAAAATATTTTGAAATTTTTACAAGTTTCTGAAAGAAAAAAAAGTATATTTTTGAAATTCTACATAGGCGAGGCGCACGCGCAACCTGTCAAATGACGCGTCTCCGAGTGAGCTAGTGATCCACAGTGTTTCTGAAATTTTCCCTGTTTTTGTTGTTGAAATTTGGTCAAAAAACTAACTTTTCGACTGAAAAATAAAATGAGTGAAACCGTAATTACTGCTACCAAACGGTACTCGAGCTAACGCAGGGCGCCCTAGAATACCGGTAAGGCAGCTGAGTATCTTTCTAAATGGAGACCTACGTAGATTTTGATGAAAAGAACGACATAAGCATTCATTTTGTTATTCGTGAAGAAAAATATTTTGAAATTTTTACAAGTTTCTGAAAGAAAAAAAAGTATATTTTTGAAGTTCTACATAGGCGAGGCGCACGCGCAACCTGTCAAATGACACGTCTCCGAGTGAGCTAGTGATCCACAGTGTTTCTGAAATTTTCTCTGTTTTTGTTGTTGAAATTTGGTCAAAAATCTAACTTTTCGACTGGAAAATAAAAAGAGTGAAACCGTAATTACTGCTACCAAACGGTACTCGAGCTCACGCAACGCGCACCAGAATACCGGTAAGGCAGCTGAGTATCTTTCTAAATTGAGACCTACGTAGATTTTGATGAAAAGTAAGACATAAGCATTCATTTTGTTATTCGTGAAGAAAAATATTTTGAAATTTTTACAAGTTTCTGAAAGAAAAAAAAGTATATTTTTGAAGTTCTACATAGGCGAGGGGCACGCGCAACCTGTCAAAATACGCGTCTCCGAGCGAGCTAGTGATCCACAGTGTTTCTGAAATTTTCCCTGTTTTTGTTGTTGAAATTTGGTCAAAAAACTTACTTTTCGACTGAAAAATAAAATGTTTGAAACCGTAATTACTGCTACCAAACGGTACTCGAGCTCACGCAACTCGCACCAGAATACCGGTAAGGCAGCTGAGTATCTTTCTAAATGGAGACCTACGTAGATTTTGATGAAAAGTAAGACATAAGCATTCATTTTGTTATTCGTGAAGAAAAATATTTTGAAATTTTTACAAGTTTCTGAAAAAAAAAAAGTATATTTTTGAAGTTCTACATAGGCGAGGCGCACGCGCAACATGTCAAAATACGCGTCTCCGAGTGAGCTAGTGATCCACAGTGTTTCTGAAATTTTCCCTGTTTTTGTTGTTGAAATTTGGTCAAAAAACTAACTTTTCGACTGAAAAATAAAATGAGTGAAACCGTAATTACTGCTACCAAACGGTACTCGAGCTAACGCAGGGCGCCCTAGAATACCGGTAAGGCAGCTGAGTATCTTTCTAAATGGAGACCTACGTAGATTTTGATGAAAAGTACGACATAAGCATTCATTTTGTTATTCGTGAAGAAAAATATTTTGAAATTTTTACAAGTTTCTGAAAGAAAAAAAAGTATATTTTTGAAGTTCTACATAGGCGAGGCGCACGCGCAACCTGTCAAATGACACGTCTCCGAGTGAGCTAGTGATCCACAGTGTTTCTGAAATTTTCCCTGTTTTTGTTGTTGAAATTTGGTCAAAAAACTAACTTTTCGACTGAAAAATAAAATGAGTGAAACCGTAATTACTGCTACCAAGCGGTACTCGAGCTCACGCAACGCGCACCAGAATACCGGTAAGGCAGCTGAGTATCTTTCTAAATGGAGACCTACGTAGATTTTGATGAAAAGTAAGACATAAGCATTCATTTTGTTATTCGTGAAGAAAAATATTTTGAAATTTTTACAAGTTTCTGAAAAAAAAAAAGTATATTTTTGAAGTTCTACATAGGCGAGGCGCACGCGCAACATGTCAAAATACGCGTCTCCGAGTGAGCTAGTGATCCACAGTGTTTCTGAAATTTTCCCTGTTTTTGTTGTTGAAATTTGGTCAAAAAACTAACTTTTCGACTGAAAAATAAAATGAGTGAAACCGTAATTACTGCTACCAAACGGTACTCGAGCTAACGCAGGGCGCCCTAGAATACCGGTAAGGCAGCTGAGTATCTTTCTAAATGGAGACCTACGTAGATTTTGATGAAAAGTACGACATAAGCATTCATTTTGTTATTCGTGAAGAAAAATATTTTGAAATTTTTACAAGTTTCTGAAAGAAAAAAAAGTATATTTTTGAAGTTCTACATAGGCGAGGCGCACGCGCAACCTGTCAAATGACACGTCTCCGAGTGAGCTAGTGATCCACAGTGTTTCTGAAATTTTCTCTGTTTTTGTTGTTGAAATTTGGTCAAAAAACTTACTTTTCGACTGAAAAATAAAATGAGTGAAACCGTAATTACTGCTACCAAACGGTACTCGAGCTCACGCAACGCGCACCAGAATACCGGTAAGGCAGCTGAGTATCTTTCTAAATGGAGACCTACGTAGATTTTGATGAAAAGTAAGATATAAGCATTCATTTTGTTATTCGTGAAGAAAAATATTTTGAAATTTTTACAAGTTTCTGAAAGAAAAAAAAGTATATTTTTGAAGTTCTACATAGGCGAGGCGCACGCGCAACCTGTCAAAATACGCGTCTCCGAGCGAGCTAGTGATCCACAGTGTTTCTGAAATTTTCCCTGTTTTTGTTGTTGAAATTTGGTCAAAAAACTTACTTTTCGACTGAAAAATAAAATGTTTGAAACCGTAATTACTGCTACCAAACGGTACTCGAGCTCACGCAACGCGCACCAGAATACCGGTAAGGCAGCTGAGTATCTTTCTAAATGGAGACCTACGTAGATTTTGATGAAAAGTAAGACATAAAAATTCATTTTGTTATTCGTGAAGAAAACTATTTTGAAATTTTTACAAGTTTCTGAAAGAAAAAAAAGTATATTTTTGAAATTCTACATAGGCGAGGCGCACGCGCAACCTGTCAAATGACGCGTCTCCGAGTGAGCTAGTGATCCACAGTGTTTCTGAAATTTTCCCTGTTTTTGTTGTTGAAATTTGGTCAAAAAACTTACTTTTCGACTGAAAAATAAAATGAGTGAAACCGTAATTACTGCTACCAAACGGTACTCGAGCTCACGCAACGCGCACCAGAATACCGGTAAGGCAGCTGAGTATCTTTCTAAATGGAGACCTACGTAGATTTTGATGAAAAGTACGACATAAGCATTCATTTTGTTATTCGTGAAGAAAAATATTTTGAAATTTTTACAAGTTTCTGAAAGAAAAAAAAGTATATTTTTGAAGTTCTACATAGGCGAGGCGCACGCGCAACCTGTCAAATGACACGTCTCCGAGTGAGCTAGTGATCCACAGTGTTTCTGAAATTTTCCCTGTTTTTGTTGTTGAAATTTGGTCAAAAAACTAACTTTTCGACTGAAAAATAAAATGAGTGAAACCGTAATTACTGCTACCAAGCGGTACTCGAGCTCACGCAACGCGCACCAGAATACCGGTAAGGCAGCTGAGTATCTTTCTAAATGGAGACCTACGTAGATTTTGATGAAAAGTAAGACATAAGCATTCATTTTGTTATTCGTGAAGAAAAATATTTTGAAATTTTTACAAGTTTCTGAAAAAAAAAAAGTATATTTTTGAAGTTCTACATAGGCGAGGCGCACGCGCAACATGTCAAAATACGCGTCTCCGAGTGAGCTAGTGATCCACAGTGTTTCTGAAATTTTCCCTGTTTTTGTTGTTGAAATTTGGTCAAAAAACTAACTTTTCGACTGAAAAATAAAATGAGTGAAACCGTAATTACTGCTACCAAACGGTACTCGAGCTAACGCAGGGCGCCCTAGAATACCGGTAAGGCAGCTGAGTATCTTTCTAAATGGAGACCTACGTAGATTTTGATGAAAAGTACGACATAAGCATTCATTTTGTTATTCGTGAAGAAAAATATTTTGAAATTTTTACAAGTTTCTGAAAGAAAAAAAAGTATATTTTTGAAGTTCTAAATAGGCGAGGTGCACGCGCAACCTGTCAAATGACACGTCTCCGAGTGAGCTAGTGATCCACAGTGTTTCTGAAATTTTCCCTGTTTTTGTTGTTGAAATTTGGTCAAAAAACTAACTTTTCGACTGAAAAATAAAAAGAGTGAAACCGTAATTACTGCTACCAAACGGTACTCGAGCTCACGCAACGCGCACCAGAATACCGGTAAGGCAGCTGAGTATCTTTCTAAATGGAGACCTACGTAGATTTTGATGAAAAGTAAGACATAAGCATTCATTTTGTTATTCGTGAAGAAAAATATTTTGAAATTTTTACAAGTTTCTGAAAGAAAAAAAAGTATATTTTTGAAGTTCTACATAGGCGAGGCGCACGCGCAACCTGTCAAAATACGCGTCTCCGAGCGAGCTAGTGATCCACAGTGTTTCTGAAATTTTCCCCGGTTTTGTTGTTGAAATTTGGTCAAAAAACTAACTTTTCGACTGAAAAATAAAATGAGTGAAACCGTAATTACTGCTACCAAGCGGTACTCGAGCTCACGCAACGCGCACCAGAATACCGGTAAGGCAGCTGAGTATCTTTCTAAATGGAGACCTACGTAGATTTTGATGAAAAGTAAGACATAAGCATTCATTTTGTTATTCGTGAAGAAAAATATTTTGAAATTTTTACAAGTTTCTGAAAAAAAAAAAGTATATTTTTGAAGTTCTACATAGGCGAGGCGCACGCGCAACATGTCAAAATACGCGTCTCCGAGTGAGCTAGTGATCCACAGTGTTTCTGAAATTTTCCCTGTTTTTGTTGTTGAAATTTGGTCAAAAAACTAACTTTTCGACTGAAAAATAAAATGAGTGAAACCGTAATTACTGCTACCAAACGGTACTCGAGCTAACGCAGGGCGCCCTAGAATACCGGTAAGGCAGCTGAGTATCTTTCTAAATGGAGACCTACGTAGATTTTGATGAAAAGTACGACATAAGCATTCATTTTGTTATTCGTGAAGAAAAATATTTTGAAATTTTTACAAGTTTCTGAAAGAAAAAAAAGTATATTTTTGAAGTTCTACATAGGCGAGGCGCACGCGCAACCTGTCAAATGACACGTCTCCGAGTGAGCTAGTGATCCACAGTGTTTCTGAAATTTTCCCTGTTTTTGATGTTGAAATTTGGTCAAAAAACTAACTTTTCGACTGAAAAATAAAAAGAGTGAAACCGTAATTACTGCTACCAAACGGTACTCGAGCTCACGCAACGCGCACCAGAATACCGGTAAGGCAGCTGAGTATCTTTCTAAATGGAGACCTACGTAGATTTTGATGAAAAGTAAGACATAAGCATTCATTTTGTTATTCGTGAAGAAAAATATTTTGAAATTTATACAAGTTTCTGAAAAAAAAAAAAGTATATTTTTGAAGTTCTACATAGGCGAGGCGCACGCGCAACCTGTCAAAATACGCGTCTCCGAGCGAGCTAGTGATCCACAGTGTTTCTGAAATTTTCCCTGTTTTTGTTGTTGAAATTTGGTCAAAAAACTTACTTTTCGACTGAAAAATAAAATGTTTGAAACCGTAATTACTGCTACCAAACGGTACTCGAGCTCACGCAACGCGCACCAGAATACCGGTAAGGCAGCTGAGTATCTTTCTAAATGGAGACCTACGTAGATTTTGATGAAAAGTAAGACATAAAAATACATTTTGTTATTCGTGAAGAAAAATATGATGAAATTTTTACAAGTTTCTGAAAAAAAAAAAAGTATATTTTTGAAGTTCTACATAGGCGAGGCGCACGCGCAACCTGTCAAAATACGCGTCTCCGAGTGAGCTAGTGATCCACAGTGTTTCTGAAATTTTCCCTGTTTTTGTTGTTGAAATTTGGTCAAAAAACTTACTTTTCGACTGAAAAATAAAATGTTTGAAACCGTAATTACTGCTACCAAACGGTACTCGAGCTCACGCAACGCGCACCAGAATACCGGTAAGGCAGCTGAGTATCTTTCTAAATGGAGACCTACGTAGATTTTGATGAAAAGTAAGACATAAAAATACATTTTGTTATTCGTGAAGAAAAATATTTTGAAATTTTTACAAGTTTCTGAAAGAAAAAAAAGTATATTTTTGAAGTTCTACATAGGCGAGGCGCACGCGCAACCTGTCAAAATACGCGTCTCCGAGCGAGCTAGTGATCCACAGTGTTTCTGAAATTTTCCCTGTTTTTGTTGTTGAAATTTGGTCAAAAAACTTACTTTTCGACTGAAAAATAAAATGTTTGAAACCGTAATTACTGCTACCAAACGGTACTCGAGCTCACGCAACGCGCACCAGAATACCGGTAAGGCAGCTGAGTATCTTTCTAAATGGAGACCTACGTAGATTTTGATGAAAAGTAAGACATAAAAATACATTTTGTTATTCGTGAAGAAAAATATGATGAAATTTTTACAAGTTTCTGAAAAAAAAAAAAGTATATTTTTGAAGTTCTACATAGGCGAGGCGCACGCGCAACCTGTCAAAATACGCGTCTCCGAGCGAGCTAGTGATCCACAGTGTTTCTGAAATTTTCCCTGTTTTTGTTGTTGAAATTTGGTCAAAAAACTTACTTTTCGACTGAAAAATAAAATGTTTGAAACCGTAATTACTGCTACCAAACGGTACTCGAGCTCACGCAACGCGCACCAGAATACCGGTAAGGCAGCTGAGTATCTTTCTAAATGGAGACCTACGTAGATTTTGATGAAAAGTAAGACATAAAAATACATTTTGTTATTCGTGAAGAAAAATATTTTGAAATTTTTACAAGTTTCTGAAAGAAAAAAAAGTATATTTTTGAAGTTCTACATAGGCGAGGCGCACGCGCAACCTGTCAAAATACGCGTCTCCGAGCGAGCTAGTGATCCACAGTGTTTCTGAAATTTTCCCTGTTTTTGTTGTTGAAATTTGGTCAAAATACTTACTTTTCGACTGAAAAATAAAATGAGTGAAACCGTAATTACTGCTACCAAACGGTACTCGAGCTCACGCAACGCGCACCAGAATACCGGTAAGGCAGCTGAGTATCTTTCTAAATGGAGACCTACGTAGATTTTGATGAAAAGTACGACATACACATTCATTTTGTTATTCGTGAAGAAAAATATTTTGAAATTTTTACAAGTTTCTGAAAAAAAAAAGTATATATTTGAAGTTCTACATAGGCGAGGCGCACGCGCAACATGTCAAAATACGCGTCTCCGAGTGAGCTAGTGATCCACAGTGTTTCTGAAATTTTCCCTGTTTTTGTTGTTGAAATTTGGTCAAAAAACTAACTTTTCGACTGAAAAATAAAATGAGTGAAACCGTAATTACTGCTACCAAACGGTACTCGAGCTCACGCAACGCGCACCAGAATACCGGTAAGGCAGCTGAGTATCTTTCTAAATGGAGACCTACGTAGATTTTGATGAAAAGTACGACATACACATTCATTTTGTTATTCGTGAAGAAAAATATTTTGAAATTTTTACAAGTTTCTGAAAAAAAAAAGTATATATTTGAAGTTCTACATAGGCGAGGCGCACGCGCAACATGTCAAAATACGCGTCTCCGAGTGAGCTAGTGATCCACAGTGTTTCTGAAATTTTCCCTGTTTTTGTTGTTGAAATTTGGTCAAAAAACTAACTTTTCGACTGAAAAATAAAATGAGTGAAACCGTAATTACTGCTACCAAACGGTACTCGAGCTCACGCAACGCGCACCAGAATACCGGTAAGGCAGCTGAGTATCTTTCTAAATGGAGACCTACGTAGATTTTGATGAAAAGTACGACATACACATTCATTTTGTTATTCGTGAAGAAAAATATTTTGAAATTTTTACAAGTTTCTGAAAAAAAAAGTATATATTTGAAGTTCTACATAGGCGAGGCGCACGCGCAACCTGTCAAAATACGCGTCTCCGAGCGAGCTAGTGATCCACAGTGTTTCTGAAATTTTCCCTGTTTTTGTTGTTGAAATTTGGTCAAAATACTTACTTTTCGACTGAAAAATAAAATGAGTGAAACCGTAATTACTGCTACCAAACGGTACTCGAGCTCACGCAACGCGCACCAGAATACCGGTAAGGCAGCTGAGTATCTTTCTAAATGGAGACCTACGTAGATTTTGATGAAAAGTACGACATACACATTCATTTTGTTATTCGTGAAGAAAAATATTTTGAAATTTTTACAAGTTTCTGAAAAAAAAAAGTATATATTTGAAGTTCTACATAGGCGAGGCGCACGCGCAACATGTCAAAATACGCGTCTCCGAGTGAGCTAGTGATCCACAGTGTTTCTGAAATTTTCCCTGTTTTTGTTGTTGAAATTTGGTCAAAAAACTAACTTTTCGACTGAAAAATAAAATGAGTGAAACCGTAATTACTGCTACCAAACGGTACTCGAGCTCACGCAACGCGCACCAGAATACCGGTAAGGCAGCTGAGTATCTTTCTAAATGGAGACCTACGTAGATTTTGATGAAAAGTACGACATACACATTCATTTTGTTATTCGTGAAGAAAAATATTTTGACATTTTTACAAGTTTCTGAAAAAAAAAGTATATATTTGAAGTTCTACATAGGCGAGGCGCACGCGCAACATGTCAAAATACGCGTCTCCGAGTGAGCTAGTGATCCACAGTGTTTCTGAAATTTTCCCTGTTTTTGTTGTTGAAATTTGGTCAAAAAACTAACTTTTCGACTGAAAAATAAAATGAGTGAAACCGTAATTACTGCTACCAAACGGTACTCGAGCTCACGCAACGCGCACCAGAATACCGGTAAGGCAGCTGAGTATCTTTCTAAATGGAGACCTACGTAGATTTTGATGAAAAGTACGACATACACATTCATTTTGTTATTCGTGAAGAAAAATATTTTGAAATTTTTACAAGTTTCTGAAAAAAAAAGTATATATTTGAAGTTCTACATAGGCGAGGCGCACGCGCAACCTGTCAAAATACGCGTCTCCGAGCGAGCTAGTGATCCACAGTGTTTCTGAAATTTTCCCTGTTTTTGTTGTTGAAATTTGGTCAAAATACTTACTTTTCGACTGAAAAATAAAATGAGTGAAACCGTAATTACTGCTACCAAACGGTACTCGAGCTCACGCAACGCGCACCAGAATACCGGTAAGGCAGCTGAGTATCTTTCTAAATGGAGACCTACGTAGATTTTGATGAAAAGTACGACATACACATTCATTTTGTTATTCGTGAAGAAAAATATTTTGAAATTTTTACAAGTTTCTGAAAAAAAAAAGTATATATTTGAAGTTCTACATAGGCGAGGCGCACGCGCAACATGTCAAAATACGCGTCTCCGAGTGAGCTAGTGATCCACAGTGTTTCTGAAATTTTCCCTGTTTTTGTTGTTGAAATTTGGTCAAAAAACTAACTTTTCGACTGAAAAATAAAATGAGTGAAACCGTAATTACTGCTACCAAACGGTACTCGAGCTCACGCAACGCGCACCAGAATACCGGTAAGGCAGCTGAGTATCTTTCTAAATGGAGACCTACGTAGATTTTGATGAAAAGTACGACATACACATTCATTTTGTTATTCGTGAAGAAAAATATTTTGACATTTTTACAAGTTTCTGAAAAAAAAAGTATATATTTGAAGTTCTACATAGGCGAGGCGCACGCGCAACCTGTCAAAATACGCGTCTCCGAGCGAGCTAGTGATCCACAGTGTTTCTGAAATTTTCCCTGTTTTTGTTGTTGAAATTTGGTCAAAAAACTTACTTTTCGACTGAAAAATAAAATGTTTGAAACCGTAATTACTGCTACCAAACGGTACTCGAGCTCACGCAACGCGCACCAGAATACCGGTAAGGCAGCTGAGTATCTTTCTAAATGGAGACCTACGTAGATTTTGATGAAAAGTAAGACATAAAAATACATTTTGTTATTCGTGAAGAAAAATATTTTGAAATTTTTACAAGTTTCTGAAAGAAAAAAAAGTATATTTTTGAAGTTCTACATAGGCGAGGCGCACGCGCAACCTGTCAAAATACGCGTCTCCGAGCGAGCTAGTGATCCACAGTGTTTCTGAAATTTTCCCTGTTTTTGTTGTTGAAATTTGGTCAAAATACTTACTTTTCGACTGAAAAATAAAATGAGTGAAACCGTAATTACTGCTACCAAACGGTACTCGAGCTCACGCAACGCGCACCAGAATACCGGTAAGGCAGCTGAGTATCTTTCTAAATGGAGACCTACGTAGATTTTGATGAAAAGTAAGACATAAAAATACATTTTGTTATTCGTGAAGAAAAATATTTTGAAATTTTTACAAGTTTCTGAAAGAAAAAAAAGTATATTTTTGAAGTTCTACATAGGCGAGGCGCACGCGCAACCTGTCAAAATACGCGTCTCCGAGCGAGCTAGTGATCCACAGTGTTTCTGAAATTTTCCCTGTTTTTGTTGTTGAAATTTGGTCAAAAAACTTACTTTTCGACTGAAAAATAAAATGTTTGAAACCGTAATTACTGCTACCAAACGGTACTCGAGCTCACGCAACGCGCACCAGAATACCGGTAAGGCAGCTGAGTATCTTTCTAAATGGAGACCTACGTAGATTTTGATGAAAAGTAAGACATAAAAATACATTTTGTTATTCGTGAAGAAAAATATGATGAAATTTTTACAAGTTTCTGAAAAAAAAAAAGTATATTTTTGAAGTTCTACATAGGCGAGGCGCACGCGCAACCTGTCAAAATACGCGTCTCCGAGTGAGCTAGTGATCCACAGTGTTTCTGAAATTTTCCCTGTTTTTGTTGTTGAAATTTGGTCAAAAAACTAACTTTTCGACTGAAAAATAAAAAGAGTGAAACCGTAATTACTGCTACCAAACGGTACTCGAGCTCACGCAACGCGCACCAGAATACCGGTAAGGCAGCTGAGTATCTTTCTAAATGGAGACCTACGTAGATTTTGATGAAAAGTAAGACATAAAAATACATTTTGTTATTCGTGAAGAAAAATATGATGAAATTTTTACAAGTTTCTGAAAGAAAAAAAAGTATATTTTTGAAGTTCTACATAGGCGAGGCGCACGCGCAACCTGTCAAAATACGCGTCTCCGAGCGAGCTAGTGATCCACAGTGTTTCTGAAATTTTCCCTGTTTTTGTTGTTGAAATTTGGTCAAAATACTTACTTTTCGACTGAAAAATAAAATGTTTGAAACCGTAATTACTGCTACCAAACGGTACTCGAGCTCACGCAACGCGCACCAGAATACCGGTAAGGCAGCTGAGTATCTTTCTAAATGGAGACCTACGTAGATTTTGATGAAAAGTACGACATACACATTCATTTTGTTATTCGTGAAGAAAAATATTTTTAAATTTTTACAAGTTTCTGAAAAAAAAAGTATATATTTGAAGTTCTACATAGGCGAGGCGCACGCGCAACATGTCAAAATACGCGTCTCCGAGTGAGCTAGTGATCCACAGTGTTTCTGAAATTTTCCCTGTTTTTGTTGTTGAAATTTGGTCAAAAAACTAACTTTTCGACTGAAAAATAAAATGTTTGAAACCGTAATTACTGCTACCAAACGGTACTCGAGCTCACGCAACGCGCACCAGAATACCGGTAAGGCAGCTGAGTATCTTTCTAAATGGAGACCTACGTAGATTTTGATGAAAAGTAAGACATAAAAATACATTTTGTTATTCGTGAAGAAAAATATTTTGAAATTTTTACAAGTTTCTGAAAGAAAAAAAAGTATATTTTTGAAGTTCTACATAGGCGAGGCGCACGCGCAACCTGTCAAAATACGCGTCTCCGAGCGAGCTAGTGATCCACAGTGTTTCTGAATTTTTCCCTGTTTTTGTTGTTGAAATTTGGTCAAAAAACTTACTTTTCGACTGAAAAATAAAATGTTTGAAACCGTAATTACTGCTACCAAACGGTACTCGAGCTCACGCAACGCGCACCAGAATACCGGTAAGGCAGCTGAGTATCTTTCTAAATGGAGACCTACGTAGATTTTGATGAAAAGTAAGACATAAAAATACATTTTGTTATTCGTGAAGAAAAATATGATGAAATTTTTACAAGTTTCTGAAAAAAAAAAAAGTATATTTTTGAAGTTCTACATAGGCGAGGCGCACGCGCAACCTGTCAAAATACGCGTCTCCGAGTGAGCTAGTGATCCACAGTGTTTCTGAAATTTTCCCTGTTTTTGTTGTTGAAATTTGGTCAAAAAACTAACTTTTCGACTGAAAAATAAAAAGAGTGAAACCGTAATTACTGCTACCAAACGGTACTCGAGCTCACGCAACGCGCACCAGAATACCGGTAAGGCAGCTGAGTATCTTTCTAAATGGAGACCTACGTAGATTTTGATGAAAAGTAAGACATAAGCATTCATTTTGTTATTCGTGAAGAAAAATATTTTGAAATTTTTACAAGTTTCTGAAAGAAAAAAAAGTATATTTTTGAAGTTCTACATAGGCGAGGCGCACGCGCAACCTGTCAAAATACGCGTCTCCGAGCGAGCTAGTGATCCACAGTGTTTCTGAAATTTTCCCTGTTTTTGTTGTTGAAATTTGGTCAAAAAACTAACTTTTCAAATGAAAAATAAAAAGAGTGAAACCGTAATTACTGCTACCAAACGGTACTCGAGCTCACGCAACGCGCACCAGAATACCGGTAAGGCAGCTGAGTATCTTTCTAAATGGAGACCTACGTAGATTTTGATGAAAAGTAAGACATAAGCATTCATTTTGTTATTCGTGAAGAAAAATATTTTGAAATTTTTACAAGTTTCTGAAAGAAAAAAAAGTATATTTTTGAAGTTCTACATAGGCGAGGCGCACGCGCAACCTGTCAAAATACGCGTCTCCGAGCGAGCTAGTGATCCACAGTGTTTCTGAAATTTTCCCTGTTTTTGTTGTTGAAATTTGGTCAAAAAACTTACTTTTCGACTGAAAAATAAAATGTTTGAAACCGTAATTACTGCTACCAAACGGTACTCGAGCTCACGCAACGCGCACCAGAATACCGGTAAGGCAGCTGAGTATCTTTCTAAATGGAGACCTACGTAGATTTTGATGAAAAGTAAGACATAAAAATACATTTTGTTATTCGTGAAGAAAAATATTTTGAAATTTTTACAAGTTTCTGAAAGAAAAAAAAGTATATTTTTGAAGTTCTACATAGGCGAGGCGCACGCGCAACCTGTCAAAATACGCGTCTCCGAGCGAGCTAGTGATCCACAGTGTTTCTGAAATTTTCCCTGTTTTTGTTGTTGAAATTTGGTCAAAATACTTACTTTTCGACTGAAAAATAAAATGAGTGAAACCGTAATTACTGCTACCAAACGGTACTCGAGCTCACGCAACGCGCACCAGAATACCGGTAAGGCAGCTGAGTATCTTTCTAAATGGAGACCTACGTAGATTTTGATGAAAAGTACGACATACACATTCATTTTGTTATTCGTGAAGAAAAATATTTTGAAATTTTTACAAGTTTCTGAAAAAAAAAAGTATATATTTGAAGTTCTACATAGGCGAGGCGCACGCGCAACATGTCAAAATACGCGTCTCCGAGTGAGCTAGTGATCCACAGTGTTTCTGAAATTTTCCCTGTTTTTGTTGTTGAAATTTGGTCAAAAAACTAACTTTTCGACTGAAAAATAAAATGAGTGAAACCGTAATTACTGCTACCAAACGGTACTCGAGCTCACGCAACGCGCACCAGAATACCGGTAAGGCAGCTGAGTATCTTTCTAAATGGAGACCTACGTAGATTTTGATGAAAAGTACGACATACACATTCATTTTGTTATTCGTGAAGAAAAATATTTTGAAATTTTTACAAGTTTCTGAAAAAAAAAGTATATATTTGAAGTTCTACATAGGCGAGGCGCACGCGCAACCTGTCAAAATACGCGTCTCCGAGCGAGCTAGTGATCCACAGTGTTTCTGAAATTTTCCCTGTTTTTGTTGTTGAAATTTGGTCAAAAAACTTACTTTTCGACTGAAAAATAAAATGTTTGAAACCGTAATTACTGCTACCAAACGGTACTCGAGCTCACGCAACGCGCACCAGAATACCGGTAAGGCAGCTGAGTATCTTTCTAAATGGAGACCTACGTAGATTTTGATGAAAAGTAAGACATAAAAATACATTTTGTTATTCGTGAAGAAAAATATTTTGAAATTTTTACAAGTTTCTGAAAGAAAAAAAAGTATATTTTTGAAGTTCTACATAGGCGAGGCGCACGCGCAACCTGACAAATGACACGTCTCCGAGTGAGCTAGTGATCCACAGTGTTTCTGAAATTTTCCCTGTTTTTGTTGTTGAAATTTGGTCAAAAAACTAACTTTTCGACTGAAAAATAAAAAGAGTGAAACCGTAATTACTGCTACCAAACGGTACTCGAGCTCACGCAACGCGCACCAGAATACCGGTAAGGCAGCTGAGTATCTTTCTAAATGGAGACCTACGTAGATTTTGATGAAAAGTACGACATACACATTCATTTTGTTATTCGTGAAGAAAAATATTTTGAAATTTTTACAAGTTTCTGAAAAAAAAAGTATATATTTGAAGTTCTACATAGGCGAGGCGCACGCGCAACCTGTCAAAATACGCGTCTCCGAGCGAGCTAGTGATCCACAGTGTTTCTGAAATTTTCCCTGTTTTTGTTGTTGAAATTTGGTCAAAATACTTACTTTTCGACTGAAAAATAAAATGAGTGAAACCGTAATTACTGCTACCAAACGGTACTCGAGCTCACGCAACGCGCACCAGAATACCGGTAAGGCAGCTGAGTATCTTTCTAAATGGAGACCTACGTAGATTTTGATGAAAAGTACGACATACACATTCATTTTGTTATTCGTGAAGAAAAATATTTTGAAATTTTTACAAGTTTCTGAAAAAAAAAAGTATATATTTGAAGTTCTACATAGGCGAGGCGCACGCGCAACATGTCAAAATACGCGTCTCCGAGTGAGCTAGTGATCCACAGTGTTTCTGAAATTTTCCCTGTTTTTGTTGTTGAAATTTGGTCAAAAAACTAACTTTTCGACTGAAAAATAAAATGAGTGAAACCGTAATTACTGCTACCAAACGGTACTCGAGCTCGTATAGGTGGGGGGAAGGATGAGAGGACCCTTGGTAAGGTCCCGAATTTCCAAGTCTGATAAACCCAAACTTGGGGGGGGTGGGATAAGAGGTTGAGGAGTTCCCTCAGGGCAAACCTGGTGGTGGTCAACGGAGTCGTCAGTCTGCTCGTTGGTCTGCGGACGGATTCCTCGGCCGGCTTCGGAGTCTCCAGTAAGGGCTGGGATGACTGGTTGTTCGTCTTGCCTCGTGCCGTAAAAGCACGTGGAGCCAAAGTGAGGTTAGTTTGAGGTTGTTTTAACCTTAAAACCGCGTGTTTTTGGCGTTTTCCGCAGCTGAATAGCTACCAGATTTCTACTCCGATTGTGACGTTCTTGGTGTCACTCGATAGGCCTCTGCCGTGGTTCACCGAGGTATTGTTTGCAGAACTTTCCCACTGACCTTTTCCGTGTTATTCACCGCTGAAGTTCCGGGGGGCCCGCTTCGCGACCCGTGGAGATGGAGACTTGCCCACACGTTTCCTGGTGTATTGGCACTGCACAATTCCACTGAACACTTTTTCGCGCACGTAACTCAACGCGTCTAATTTTAGTGATTTTTTTTGCGCGGAGCTGATGTGTGTCGTGCCTCGTATGATCGGTTACTGGGTTAGGTTAGGTTAGGTTAGGTTGGGGTGCGTGCAGAAAACCTCCTCGTGTGCCTGATAGCTGCTAATCCCTTACGGATACGTTCGAGGGGAAGAGCAGTTGTCGGGCCGGTGCACCCTGGGCATGGTCAATATACTCTTTTGAAAAAGGATTTGGGGGGTTTTTTCGGAGAGTGTATTGTCTGTGGCGAATTTCTGCGGGGGGGGGAGCAGTGTGCTCAGTAATGTTCTTCCACGTGTCCCTCTGATTAGCAGAGGGCACAGTGGAGAAACAAGGGTGATGGGTCGCTCCTGATCGATCGACAGTCGTCGATTGACACTGGACGCGACCCTGCCACAATGGTGCAGGCGTACCAGCGTGGCTGGCGTTTCTCTCTCAAGAGCAATCTTGAGGAGAGAACTCGCGGCGGGTTCGCTGAGCCGGTTTGGCCAGACAGCGAACGGAGGCATGTCTAATGCCGCCGTCGGAGAGGAAGGACACCTCATAGTTAAAAAACCACCTAATCCTAAGCTTTGAAGCGTGGCGAGAGGATGAGTGGCTGGTGGGGGACCAGTCGCTAGCGCTTCAGGGATCGCACCCTTTAAAAGCAAAAAACAAAAAAAAATATGAAAAGTCAGGTGAAAAAAATTTTACCCCAGGGCGGTACCAGCTGCACAGCAGCTGGAGAATCCGCCACGCTACCATCAGTAGCGTCATGCCCCACGTATTCTGGGGGGGGCATCAACTGCTTTCCGCTTGCCGATGGCAACAAGAGCCGAGGAGGCTCCTGTCTCTCAGGGGACGAAAATAAAAGTGTAGGTGCGGTGTCAGATTCTGATGCTGCATCCGAGAGGATGAGTGTGGTGAGCGTGGCGAGCGTAAGCTCAAAGCGCTCTCTGTCAGAAAAAGAGGTGGAAGGTCATACTCCAAAATTTTGGAAGGCGGACCACTCCTCTAGTGAGGAGAACCTGTCGGCACCCATGGGGCCAACAGGCACAAGAGGGCGAGGTCGCGCCAAGAACGCGTCGGCTTCTTCGGCGTCGCGCGACTCTCGGGGACGCTTTCTCAAGCGCCCCGACACGCCGGTCCCTGGTGAGGTCCGCGTTGAGAACGAGCACATTGACTCAGACTCAGAGCCCGTGGTGGAGGTAAGCGGAGGCTCCGCTACATCCCTGTTGGGAGCCAACAGGGCGGAGGCGAGTGCTGCCAAGCGGGCGCAGCAGAAGACTGTCGCGGCTGACGAGGTCAGCGAGTTGGCCCGTCAGGCCCGAGAGCGGCGCTCTGCTCGAATGGCAGCGGGGGGGAGTATAACGGGGGTGGCACTCAGTCGCCAGGTTTTGGACGGCGTGGATGTCGTCCTGAAGGTTGCCACCAAATCTGGCAACCTGAAGGGCACATTCACGCGTGCTTTGAAGGAGGCGGCTGAGGGAATTAAGGAGGCGGTTGAGGTCCTCCTTAATCGCACCACTACGGACGAGACGGCGAAGCTATGGGAGGAGAATAGCCGTCTCCGATCCGAGTTGGAGGACCTCAAGCGACAGTTCGCCGCCCAGAGGGCAGCACCCTCGGCCACCGACTCCCCTTCCGTCACGGCCCGGTTGTCGGCTCCATCGCCGGTCTCATCGTCGACACCTGCACTTGCGGATGCGGAGATCGAGAAGATCGCGCGCATCTGCATGATGCAGTGTGGACAGATGGTGGGTGCTCGCATGGAGGCCATCGAGGAGAGGCTCCTTCCGGCGGTGAATCTCCGCCCACCGCTCGCTGCGGACAAGCGCAAGGAGGGGCCCTCAAAGCAGGGGCCAACAACCGCGGCGGTTCGGACGAGTGGGTCCGGGAAGGGGACTAAAAAGCCCGCGGAGGGTACGTCCGTGCCCACTTCCCGGGCGACCGCACCACCTGCGGCCTCGCTGGCGCCTCCCACGGAGACGTGGGCGACGGTGGTCAAGAAGGGCCGCCGCCGCGGGAAGAAGACGGCGCCACCGCCACCCGCTGCACCGGCACCGGCACCAAAGAAGGCCCAAGGACCGCCTAAGGTCAGAGCCCCACGCTCCGCGGCTGTAGTGATTACGCTGCAGCCCGGAGCCGTCGAAAGGGGCGTTACATATAAGGCGGTCCTGACGCAGGCGAAAGCCAATGTCGCGTTCCCCGACCTAGGCACACCGTCCGGCTTCAGAATGAGGCCGGCGATTACGGGGGCGCGGCTGCTTGAGGTGTCGGGTGCCTCTAGTGGGGAAAAGGCGGACATCCTGGCCGCCAAGCTGAAGGAGGTCCTCAACCCGGACGACGTCCGAGTCTCCAGGCCGATGAAGACCGCTGAGCTGCGCGTCGATGGCCTGGACGACTCGACGACCCCGGCTGAAGTCGTGGTGGCGGTCGCCCGAGTCGGCGGATGTCCGCCAGGAGATGTGCGGACGGGCGACATACGCGCCGACGCTTCTGGGCTCGGCACGATTTGGGTGCGGTGCCCGGTGGCGGCGGCGAATAAGGTCGCTGACGGTGGGCGTCTGTTGGTGGGATGGGTTGCGGCGAGGGTGAAGCTGCTGCAGCCCAGGGCCTTGCGGTGCTACCGATGCCTAGACGTGGGGCATGTTAGGGCACGGTGCACCGCCGCAATTGACCGCAGCGAGCAGTGCTATCGCTGCGGCCAGCCCGGCCACAAGGCGGCCCAGTGCTCCGCGGCGCCAAACTGCAGCCTCTGTACAGCTGCAGGGAGGCCCGCTGGGCACAGAGCGGGCGGTAAGGCCTGTGGCGCGCCCAACAAGAAGAAGAGAGGGTCTGCCAAGGCTGTCGGGGGCTCTTTACCCCCCCCTCAGCCTGGTTGCCCTCCGGCCGACTCCCGGCCTAAGAATGGTGCCGAGGGAATGGATTGCGCATAACGGCGCTCTACCATTTCCTCCAGGGCAACATCAACCACTCTGCCAGAGCTCAGGATCTCTTGCTCCAGAGCATGGCAGAGTGGTCGATTCACGTGGCCGTGGTCGCCGAGCCGTATTGGGTCCCGCCCAGGGATAACTGGGTGGGAGACCTGGACGGTTTGGTGGCCATCATTGGCGGGGCTCTCGTCAGCCCGTCGCGGGGGCACGGCTGGGTAGCCGCCCTTGCAGATGGCGTTGGCGTCGTTGGGGCGTATTTTTCGCCCAACAAGAGTCTCGCCGACTTCGAGAGCTTCCTTGTCGAGTTGGGTGCCGTCGTGGGCCGACTTCATCCTCGCCCCGTGCTGTTGCTCGGAGATCTCAACGCCAAGTCTACGGCGTGGGGATCTCCGGTGACCGATGCTAGGGGTGAGGCACTGGAGGAGTGGTTGGTCACGACTGGCCTGGCCGTCTTGAACCGGGGATCGGTTCACACGTGCGTGCGGCAGCGGGGTGGTTCAATAGTGGACGTGTCGTTCGCTAGCCCTGCTGTCGCAGGCCGTGTTCGCGACTGGCGTGTCGCCGTGGAAGTGGAGACGTTGTCGGATCATCGTTACATCCGTTTCGACGTCTCCGCCCAGACCACTGGCGGCCGCAGTTCACCGGTCCCGCGAACGGACGGTCCGCGCTGGGCGCGCAAGCTCATCGACAGGGAGCTCCTCGAGGAGGCCGCTATTGTCCAGGCCTGGAGCCGGGAGTCGGCAACTAGTGGACCCGTCGACGTCGACGTCGAACAGGAGGCGCTGTGGTTCCGCGGGGCGATGACGCAAATTTGTGACGCGTCCATGCCCCGGGTCCACACACAGTCCGCAAGGCGCCAGGTGTACTGGTGGTCCGCCGCGATCGCGCAGTTACGCGTCACGTGCGTGGCGGTTAGACGCCAGTACACCCGTTACCGGAGGAGACGTCGTCGGGTCCCTGACGAAGAAGCCGCGCTGTACGAGGTGTACCGCGCGGCAAAGGAGACTCTGTGGCTGGCCATCGGCGAGGCGAGGACGCGAGCCAGGGAGGAGATGTTGGAGACTCTAGACGGGGATCCGTGGGGGCGCCCGTATAAAGCGGTTCGAGGGAAACTTCGAGCCGCGGCGCCTCCACTTACGGAGAGTCTCCAACCCGAGCTGCTGGAGGAGGTAGTCGCAGCCCTCTTCCCGGCAAGAGCGGAGCATACCCCGCCGCCGATGGCTTTGCCCACAGCCGCAGGGTCTACAGAGGAGAACGCCATCAGCGTCCCAGAGGTGACACAGGCAGAGATGGGGGCGGCCGTGATGCGGCTCCGGGCCAAGAACGTGGCTCCGGGGCCCGACGGTATTCACGGCCTAGCGCTAGCCCTCGCTCTGAAAGAGCTTGAGCCCCAGCTAAGAGGACTCTTCACAGCGTGCCTTGAGCGGGGCCAGTTTCCCACTTTGTGGAAAACAGGTCGCTTGGTCCTGCTCAGGAAGGCGGGGCGCCCTGCCGACTCGCCGTCTGCGTACCGGCCCATAGTGCTGCTCGACGAGGTGGGCAAGCTGTTCGAGCGCATACTCGCAGCCCGCCTCGTCGGCCACTTGTGCAGAGAGGGGCCGGACCTGGACGAGAGCCAGTTCGGCTTTCGGCATGGGCGCTCTACCATCCACGCTGTGTCGAGGGTGAGAGTCCTGGCGGAGGAAACAGTGTCCCGGGGCGGGGTGGTGGTGGCGGTGTCCTTGGACATCTCCAACGCCTTCAACACCCTGCCCTGGAGCTGCATACGGGAGGCACTGCGTTATCATCGGGTGCCTCTCTACCTCCGCCGCATCGTTGGGGCTTATCTGGCGGGGAGGTGTGTCACCTACATGGGACGTGATGGCGGAAACCAGCGCCAAGTGTCGTGCGGTGTTCCACAGGGATCGGTCGTGGGACCGCTCCTGTGGAACATCGGGTACGACTGGGTGCTGAGGGGCGAGCTCCCGCCGGGCGCGGACCTGACGTGTTACGCGGACGACACGCTGGTCACGGCCCGGGGGATTTCGCACAGGGAGGCAGCGTTGCTCGCGACGGCGGCGGTCTCACTCACGGTGAGCCGCATACGGCGCCTCGGCCTGGAGGTGGCCCTCAACAAGTCGGAGGCCATGGTGTTTCATGGCCCCCGGCGGGCGCCGCCGGCCGGATCACATATTGTGGTCGGGGGGGTCCGGATCGCTGTCGAGCCCACCATGAAATATCTGGGATTGGTGCTCGACAGCCGGTGGGACTTCGGACCCCACTTCCGGCGGCTGGCGCCCAAGTTGTTGGGCGCGGCCGGGGCGCTGGCAACGCTGCTTCCCAATCTGGGGGGCCCGAGCGCCGCCTGTAGGCGGCTCTATATGGGGATCGTGCGATCCATGGCGCTCTACGGAGCGCCAATCTGGGCGTCTGACCTGACGGCCGGCAGCATAGCTGTCCTGCGCAAGCCGCAGCGGGCGATGGCCGTCAGAGTCATTCGGGGGTATCGCACGATCTCCTTCGAGGCGGGTTGTGCACTGGCCGGATCACCGCCCTGGGACCTGGAGGCGAAGGTGCTCGCGTCACTGTACCGGTGGCGCGAGGCAGCGCGGGAGCGGGGCGAGCGACCGATGCAGCGCCATATGGAGCAGCGTCGGTCGCAGCTTCGCGAGGTCCTGGTGGCGGAATGGCGGGACAGGCTTTCACGCCCTACCGCCGGCCTCGTCACCATCGAGGCGGTCCGGCCAGTGCTCGACCTCTGGCTCGGGAGGAGGCACGGCTCCCTGTCGTTTCGGGCGACGCAGGTGCTCTCGGGGCATGGCTGCTTCGGGAAGTACCTGTGTCGCATAAACAGGGAGCCGGACGCTCGGTGTCACCACTGCGTCGACTGCCGGGAGGACACGGCGTGGCATACGCTGGCAGAGTGTGCCGCTTGGGAGGAGCCGCGCCGTGCCCTCATCTCAGAAGTAGGCAGTGACTTGTCGCTGCCGACCGTAGTGAGTTCGATGGTCGGCAGCGCCGAGTCCTGGGACGCGGTGGTTTCCTTCTGCGAAACAGTGATCTCGCAGAAGGAGGCTGCGGAAAGGGAGAGAGAGATCTCGTCCACTCTCCCGATCCGCAGCAGGCGCACCGGGCGCAGGCGGAGGGCGGACAACGCCCTCTTCCAGCCCCCCTAAATGGGTCCAGGGGCGACGGATTCGGGGACATCCGTCGCCCCCCAACATCAGGACCCGAGAAGGCGGCGCGCGTAGTGTTCCTCGCGCGCCGACCACAGACGTTGCGGGGGGAGTACACCTCACTCCCCCCGCCCGAGACGGGGCCCGCGCAAGCGGGCCGGCACCAGCCGGGGTTGTGGAAGAATAATGTGTTCCCGCGACCCCGGCGTAGGTGTGAGAAGGAACACCGGGGTGGTTTTTAGTCAGTAAGAGTCTGACAGACCCCTCCGCCCGCCCCAGGGCGGAGGACATCCATGAGGATTTTCCACCCCGGTAACAAAAAAAAAAAAAAAAAAAAAAAAAAAGGTTAGGTTAGGTTAGGTTAGGTTGGGGGACCACCCCACAGTGCTTGCGTCCACGTCGCGTCCCCTGGAAACGACCCAGTTCTGACCACCGTAACGGAGTGGCAGACTGGGCTCGGCCAAAGTGCACTGTGCTTTCGTTGCGAATTTTATTTTATTGCGTTGAGCGTACGATTCTGCGGAGGCTATGCCCAAACCCACGCGGGATGCCTTCGGGCAGTTTTTAAAACCCAAAGGCCCTTCTCAGGGCCAACCCAAACGCCCTTCGCGGGGCCGACCAAAAGGCCCTTCTCAGGGCCAAGCCAAAGGCCCTTCTCAGGGCCAACCCAAAGGCCCTTCTCAGGGCCAACCCAAAGGCCCTTCTCAGGGCCAACCAAAAGGCCCTTCTCAGGGCCAGTCCGACGCTTCGGCGTCAGAGGCTAGCCGCGCGCCGTCTGCAGCTAGCTTCTTTGAGAACCCGTTGAACTTGGACTCGTTGTCTGACTCCGACAAGGAGTCCATGGCTGGCGTGTCGGACGGGGGCGATTTCCAGTCGCGGAAGCGGGCCTTCCTGCGGAACGGGTCCGAGGGCTCTTCGGGCTCGGCGGGGCGTCCTAAGGCCAAAAAGCCACCGACAGCCGCGGACACCCACGTCGTGGGTCTCGCGGACGCTCAGCGTCAGTTGGACCTGGCTCGGCGGGAGCAGCACCAGCAAGACCTGGAGGAGCGGGTTGCTGCCAAGGAGCAACGGGCGCGCGCTGCCCGGGCCAAGTCCGGGTACGGCGCGTCCCGCGTTCTGTACGCGGACCACTCGCTGGCCGAGCTGGAGCGAATGGCTGAGGAGGACGAGGAGGAGATAGTGGAGATCGCCTCTAAATCCTCCAACTTGAAAGGGACCTTCCAAAAGGCCCTTAAATGCCGGGCCGCGAGCATGCGTGGCATCATACAGGAGATGGTCCAGCGCAAGGCGACCGACGAAACGCGGCAACTGCAGACGAAAGTCGATCGCCTGCAATCGGAGGTCAGCCAGCTACATCAGAAGCTGGCTGAAGCCACGGCTCGGCCAGAGCAAGCAGGAGGAAGACCTGCGGAAAGACCTGCGGAAAGACCTGCGGCAGAGGGCACCACCTCCAACCTTGAGGATATCATCCGCAAGGTCGTAATGGAGGAGAGGGCCTTCACCAGAGCCTGCTTAGCAGGCATTGAGGACCGGCTCTTGCCGGAGAAACGCCTCCGACCGCCGCTTGCGGCGGACAAGAGGCAATGTGAGCCGGGGCCGTCCTCCCAGGGGGAAGACGCCTTTCTCCCATCTACAACCCCGTCCAACCAGCATGGGTGGACCGAGGTTTCCGGGAGGGGTAAGGGCAAGGCCAAAAAGGCCATAAAAGCCGCGACGGCCGTTCCTGCCGTGCCCGCCACCACACCTCCCAATCAGTCGCAGACGACTGCAAAGGGTAAAGGGAGAGGGAAGACAAAGGCGAAACTCGTTCCCCCAAAGACCGCAGCCGTTGTGGTGACGCTCACCGCGGAGGCTGCGGAGCGAGGCGAGACGTACGCGTCCATTTTGTTGCGGGCGCGTGCCAATGCCGATCCCACTCAACTGGGGATCGGCAAAGTCTCTTGCCGGCGAACCCAAGCCGGGGCTCGAATTTTCGAGTTCCCGGGGGCAGAGGGCAGAGCCCATGCGGACCTCTTCGCATCGAAGCTGCAGGAGGTCATCGCGGACGCGGCCAAAGTGGCCCGTCCAGTGAAGTCGACGACAATAGAGGTGACCGACCTGGATGACTCGGTCATCAAAGAGGAGGTGGTGGCGGCGGTCGCAGCAATGGGGGGCTGTGACGTCGCAGAGGTGCACGGCCGGGACATCAGGCCCGGTCGCGGTGGCATGGGCACCATTCGCCTCGAGTGCCCAGTCGCCGCTGCCAAAGCCGTCCTCGACAAGGGACGGCTTACCGTCGGCTTCAGCTCGGGTGCAGTCCGGGCACTTGTAGACCAGCCTCTTCGGTGCTACAGGTGCTTCGGTATCGGACACACTCGAGCCCTCTGTCCGTCCACGGTCGATAGGACGGACAGCTGCTATCGCTGCAGCAAGGAGGGCCACAAAAGCAGCTCCTGCACGGCTGCCACTCCGCACTGCGCAGTGTGTGCCGCCAGTGGCCGCCCGGCGGACCACGTCATGAAGGGGAGGAACTGCAATCCTCCCCCTAAGAGGGGCAAAGCGCCGATCGGTCCGGCTGCCAGCACCGTCGTTCCCGAGGCAGGAACCGCGGTGGCCGCGGAGGCGATGACGGAGGCAATGACGTGCGATGGATAGGGCCCAACATCGCATTCTCCAGGCGAACACCAACCACTGCAGGGCAGCCCAGGATCTGCTGATGCAGACCATGGCTGAGTGGTTGGTGGACTTGGCGGTGGTTGCCGAGCCTTACTCGGTCCCCGGCCACTGGCTGGGCGATCGGGACGGCTTGGTGGCGTTGGTGACGCGGTCTTCCACAGACTCCCCTCCCCTCTCGCTTTTAGAGAGAGGACCGGGATACGTGGCCGCCGCGTGGGGAGACGTAGGTGTGGTGGGGGTTTATTTCTCCCCAAACCGCCCTCTCTCGGACTTTGAGGATTTCCTCGAAGTCCTCACCGCAGTCGTAGGGAGGGCGGCGCCGCGCCAGGTCGTCGTGTTGGGCGACCTGAACGCCAAGTCGGTGGCCTGGGGCAACCCTGCTGCCTCGTGCAACGTCCGAGGACGCGCCGTCGAATTTTGGGCGGCCTCATCCGGCGTGTCCCTCCTCAACAGGGGGGCGGTCCACACGTGTGTGCGGCAGCAGGGAGGGTCGGTGGTTGACGTCACGTTTGCCACCCCCGCGCTAGCCGCCCGTGTCGTGAATTGGCGGGTGGAGATGGTGGAGACCTTGTCGGACCACCGATACGTGCGGTTCGACATCTCCGCCCAGGGGAGGGTGGCCCGCTCGGGCAAATCTCCCTTCCCACGGTGGGCTCTCACCCGCCTGGACCGGGAGGCCGCTCAGGAGGCGGCCTTTCTCCAGGACTGGTTGTCGCCCCCTGTCGAGGTCCTGGACGTGGACACCGCAGCGGTTCAGCTCAGGAGGTCCCTGACCGAGGTGTGCAACTCCAGCATGCCTCGGTCTCGCCGTCCGCCTCCCCGTCGTGCCGTCTATTGGTGGACGGAGGAACTGGCGGGGCTCCGAGCCGCCTGCGTGTCGGCCAGAAGGGCCTTCACGCGGAGCCGACGACGCAGCGCCCGGAATCGGGAAAACGAGGACCGCCTCTACGCTTCTTACCAAGAGGCGAGGACGGTCCTCAAGTCGGCGATTGGCGCTGCCAAAGACTCGGCGAGGGCCGAGATGCTGGCAGGGCTCGACCGGGATCCGTATGGGAGACCATACAAGGCGGCGCGGAACCAACTGCGCCCCTGTGGTCCCCCATTGACGGAGACTCTCGAGCCGGCGTTGCTGGACGGGGTGGTCCGGTCCCTGTTTCCGCGCAGGACCGACTTTACCCCACCAACAATGGACCCTCCGCAAGGCGCAACTTCGCCGGAGGAGGAGGTCCCCCCGGTGACGGCGGAGGAATTGTACGCGGGGATTCTCGGCCTCCGCGCGAAGAAGACGGCCCCTGGACCGGACGGCGTCCCTGCACGGGTGGTGGCCATTGCTGCCGCCCAAATGGAGGACAGAATTCGGGACCTGTTCAGCGCGTGCTTTACGGCTGGCAGGTTCCCGAAACTGTGGAAGGAGGGGCAGCTGTGCCTCCTCCGAAAGGAGGGACGCCCGGTGGACTCCCCCTCGGCATACCGGCCCATCGTTCTGCTTGATGAGGTCGGTAAATTATTCGAGGGGATTGTCGCCTCCCGGCTCAATGGGCTGTTGCGGGGGGTGGGGCCAAATCTGTCGGACGCCCAATTCGGTTTTCGCCGAGGGCGTTCGACGATAGACGCGCTGGCCCTACTCAAGGGTCAGGTGAAGGAGGCGGTGGAGGCGGGGGGCGGAGTGTTGGCGGTGTCATTCGACATAGCCAACGCCTTCAACTCCGTGCCCCACTCGACAATATTGGAGGCACTCCGGTATCACGGAGTGCCTCAATACTTGAGGAGCCTCCTGGCCAGCTACTTGGAGGATCGCGAGATCCTCCTTGTGGACAAGACGGCCAGGGTGAGGCGATACGGCGCAGAGTGCGGTGTTCCGCAGGGGTCGGTGCTGGGGCCCCCCCTTTGGAATATAGGGTTTGACTGGCTCCTGCGGGGAGCCCTCCTCCAGGGCACGAGCGTCATTTGTTACGCGGATGACACTCTCCTCGCTGCCCGGGGGAGGAACTACAGGGAGGCGGCCTGTCTGGCCTCGGCTGGCGGATCCTTGGTTGCAGGGAGGATCCGCCGCCTGGGATTGAAGGTGGCGCTGCACAAGACCGAGGCCGTTTTCTTTCACGGGCCACGGCAGCGCTGCCCTCCCGACGCCCACATAGTTGTGGAGGGCGTCAGGATCGGGGTCCAGACCCAGATCAAATATCTGGGCCTGGTGCTGGACAGCAGGTGGCGTTTTGGCCCGCATTTCAGCGGGCTGTCAACGCGCCTGCTGAAAGCCGCGGACGCCCTCTCGTGGCTCCTCCCGAACCTGGGGGGGCCCAACGCGCAGTGCCGGCGATTGTATGCCGGCATCCTGCGGAGCATGGCCCTATATGGGGCCCCTATCTGGGCGGACTCCCTGCACAGGCGGGAGAACGCAACGGCGATCCGCAGGCCCCAAAGGGCCATTGCACTACGGGTGGCAAGGGCCTACCGCTCGGTGGGCTTTTCGGCGGCATGCGCTCTGGCTGGCACCCCTCCTTGGGAGTTGGAGGCATGGGTGCTCGCCAGAGTGTACGAGTGGACGGCGCGGCGAAAAGCGCTCGGGGAGCGACCCGTCGCGGAGGAGCGGGAGGCCGTGCGGCAAGAGGCGAGGGACGCCATCGTCCTCCATTGGACGGAGGACCTCGCAGCCGCCACCTTTGGCCGGCGAACCTTGGACGCGCTCGGTCCGGTCCTGCGAGGCTGGCTCGAGCGGTCACACGGCTTCCTCTCATTCCGTCTGGTGCAGGTGTTGTCCGGCCATGGCTGTTTTGGATCGCACCTGCACCGGATCGGGAGGGAGGAGACTCCGGCGTGCCATGACTGCGGTGCGCCGGAGGACACGGCACAGCACACCCTAGAGGTGTGCCCCGCCTGGTCAGAGCTGCGCCGCAGTCTGACCGCGGTGGTCGGGCGGGACCTCTCGCTCCCCGGCGTGGTCAGCTCCATGCTGGAGAGCGAGGAGGCATGGGCAGAGGTCGCCTCCTTTTGCGAGGACGTTATTTCGCAAAAGGAGGCGGCGGAGCGCGAGCGGGAGGACGATCCTCTCGCTGCGCCGCTCCGGAGACGAAGAGGTCGAAGAGGGCATCGTCTCCTCCCTCCTCATGGTGGTGACAGGCGGGCGACAGGCGCGGGGGCGCCTCCGCCCGCATTGCACCCGTCATCACCTTCGTAAGTCATTCCCGGCCCTCCCCCAACGGGGAGGGCGTGAAGCGTCCGCATTAAAGGCGGACGGTCGTCGGAGGAGGACTGGACGTACAGGCTGCGCCAATCTCCCAGTCCCCTCCACTCAAGACGAGGCGGGAGTGCCGCTGGGTTGTTTTAGTGGGTATACCGGGTCAGACCGGGGAGTCCCACATAGCCCCCCATTCCCCCAATGGGAGGGTATGCGTAATGCATTTTTTCCCAGCGCAAAAAAAAAAAAAAAAAAAAAAAAAAACAAAAAAAAAAAAAAAGGTTAGGTTAGGTTAGGTTAGGTTAGGTTGGGGGACCACCCCACAGTGCTTGCGTCCACGTCGCGTCCCCTGGAAACGACCCAGTTCTGACCACCGTAACGGAGTGGCAGACTGGGCTCGGCCAAAGTGCACTGTGCTTTCGTTGCTTTTTATCTTGCCTTGAGTGAACGAACCTGCGGAGGCTATGCCCAAACCCACGCGGGATGCCTTCGGGCAGTTTTTAAAACCCAAAGGCCCTTCTCAGGGCCAACCCAAACGCCCTTCGCGGGGCCGACCAAAAGGCCCTTCTCAGGGCCAAGCCAAAGGCCCTTCTCAGGGCCAACCCAAAGGCCCTTCTCAGGGCCAACCCAAAGGCCCTTCTCAGGGCCAACCAAAAGGCCCTTCTCAGGGCCAGTCCGACGCTTCGGCGTCAGAGGCTAGCCGCGCGCCGTCTGCAGCTAGCTTCTTTGGGAGCCCATTAGACTTGGACTCGTTGTCTGACTCCGACAAAGAGTCTATGGCTGGCGTGTCGGACGGGGGCGATTTCCAGTCGCGGAAGCGGGCCTTCCTGCGGAACGGGTCCGAGGGCTCTTCGGGCTCGGCCGGGCGTCCAAAGGCCAAAAAGCCACCGACAGCCGCGGACACCCACGTCGTGGGTCTCGAGGACGCTCAACGTCAGCTGGAGCTAGCTCGGCGGGAGCTGCACCAGCAAGACCTGGAGGAGCGGGTTGCTGCCAAGGAGCAACGGGCGCGCGCTGCCCGGGCCAAATCCGGGTACGGAGCGTCCCGCGTTCTGTACGCGGACCACTCACTGGCTGAGCTAGAGCGGATGGCTGAGGAGGACGAGGAGGAGATAGTGGAGATCGCCTCTAAGTCCTCCAACTTGAAAGGGACCTTCCAAAAGGCCCTTAAATGCAGGGCTGCGAGCATGCGTGGCATCGTAAAAGAGATGGTCCAGCGCAAGGCGACCGACGAAACGCGGCAACTGCAGGCGAAGGTCGATCGCCTGCAATCGGAGGTCAGCCAGCTTCATCAGAAGCTGGCTGAAGCCACGGCTCGGCCAGAGCAAGCGGCAGAAAGACCTGCGGCAGAGGGCCCCGCCTCCAACCTTGAGGATATCATCCGCAAGGTCGTCATGGAGGAGAGGGCCTTCACAAGAGCCTGTTTAGCAGGCATCGAGGACCGGCTCTTGCCGGAGAAACGCCTCCGACCGCCGCTTGCGGCGGACAAGAGGCAAAGTGAGCCGGGGCCGTCCTCCCAGGGGGAAGACGCCTTTCTCCCGTCCACAACCCCGTCCAACCAGCATGGGTGGACCGAGGTTGCCGGGAGGGGCAAGGGCAAGGCCAAAAAGGCCAAAAAAGCCGCGACGGCCGTCCTTGCCGTGCCCGCCACCACACCTCCC
Organism: Dasypolia templi; assembly: GCA_963555695.1. Taxonomy (NCBI): domain Eukaryota; kingdom Metazoa; phylum Arthropoda; class Insecta; order Lepidoptera; family Noctuidae; genus Dasypolia; species Dasypolia templi. The sequence goes on along the minus strand of CAUVWP010000035.1, from coordinate 36,671 downwards.
AATCAGTCGCAACCCAAGAAAGCGACTGGAAAGGGAAAAGGGAGAGGGAAGAGAGAGGGGAAACTCGTTCCCCCAAAGACCGCAGCCGTTGTGGTGACGCTCACCGCGGAGGCTGCGGAGCGAGGCGAGACGTACGCGTCCATATTGTTGCGGGCGCGTGCCAATGCCGATCCCACTCAACTGGGGATCGGCAAAGTCTCTTGCCGGCGAACTCAAGCCGGGGCTCGAATTTTCGAGTTCCCGGGGGCAGAGGGCAGAGCCCATGCGGACCTCTTTGCATCCAAGCTGCAGGAGGTCATCGCGGACGCGGCCAAGGTGGCCCGTCCAGTCAAGGCGACGACCATCGAGGTGACCGACCTGGATGACTCGGTCACCAAAGAGGAGGTGGTGGCGGCGGTCGCAGCAATGGGGGGCTGTGCCGTCGCAGAGGTGCACGGCCGGGACATCAGGCCCGGTCGCGGTGGTATGGGCACCATTCGCCTCGAGTGCCCAGTCGCGGCTGCCAAAGCCGTCCTCGACAAGGGACGGCTTACCGTCGGCTTCAGCTCGGGTGCAGTCCGGGCACTTGTAGACCAGCCTCTTCGGTGCTACAGGTGCTTCGGCATCGGACACACTCGAGCCCTCTGTCCGTCCACGGTCGATAGGACGGACAGTTGCTATCGCTGCGGCAAGGAGGGCCATAAGAGCAGCTCTTGCACGGCTGCCACTCCGCACTGCGCAGTGTGTGCCGCCAGTGGCCGCCCGGCGGACCACGTCATGAAGGGGAGGAACTGCAATCCTCCCCCTAAGAGGGGCAAAGCGCCGATCGGTCCGGCTGCCAGCACCGTCGTTCCCGAGGCAGGAACCGCGGTGGCCGCGGAGGGGGGAGAAATGTCGATCGATGGATAGGGTCCATCATCGCATTCTCCAGGCGAACACCAACCACTGCAGGGCAGCCCAGGATCTGCTGATGCAGACCATGGCTGAGTGGTTGGTGGACTTGGCGGTGGTTGCTGAGCCTTACTCGGTCCCCGGCCACTGGCTGGGCGATCGGGACGGCTTGGTGGCGTTGGTGACGCGGTCTTCCACAGACTCCCCTCCCCTCTCGCTTTTAGAGAGAGGACCGGGATACGTGGCCGCCGCGTGGGGAGACGTAGGTGTGGTGGGGGTTTATTTCTCCCCAAACCGCCCTCTCTCGGACTTTGAGGATTTCCTCGAAGTCCTCACCGCAGTCGTAGGGAGGGCGGCGCCGCGCCAGGTCGTCGTGTTGGGTGACCTGAACGCCAAGTCGGTGGCCTGGGGCAACCCTGCTGCCTCGTGCAACGTCCGAGGACGCGCCGTCGAGTTTTGGGCGGCCTCATCCGGTGTGTCCCTCCTCAACAGGGGGGCGGTCCACACGTGTGTGCGGCAGCAGGGAGGGTCGGTGGTTGACGTCACGTTTGCCACCCCCGCGCTAGCCGCCCGCGTCGTGAATTGGCGGGTGGAGATGGTGGAGACCTTGTCGGACCACCGATACGTGCGGTTCGACATCTCCGCCCAGGGGAGGGTGGCCCGCCCTGGCAAATCTCCCTTCCCACGGTGGGCTCTCACCCGCCTGGACCGCGAGGCAGCTCAGGAGGCGGCCTTTCTCCAGGACTGGCTGTCGCCCCCCGTCGAGGTCCTGGACGTGGACACCGCAGCGGTGCAGCTCAGGAGGTCCCTGACCGAGGTGTGCAACGCCAGCATGCCTCGCTCTCGCCGCCCGCCTCCCCGTCGTGCCGTCTATTGGTGGACGGAGGAACTGGCGGGGCTCCGAGCCGCCTGCGTGGCGGCCAGAAGGGCCTTCACGCGGAGCCGACGACGCAGCGCCCGGAGTCAGGAAAACGAGGACCGCCTCTACGCTTCTTACCAAGAGGCGAGGACGGTCCTCAAGTCGGCGATTGGCGCCGCCAAGGACTCGGCGAGGGCCGAGATGCTGGCAGGGCTCGACCGGGATCCATATGGGAGACCATACAAGGCGGCGCGGAACCAACTGCGCCCCTATGGTCCCCCATTGACGGAGACTCTCGAGCCGGCGTTGCTGGACGGGGTGGTCCGGTCCCTGTTTCCGCGCAGGACCGACTTTACCCCACCAACAATGGACCCTCCGCAAGGCGCAACTTCGCCGGAGGAGGAGGTCCCCCCGGTGACGGCGGAGGAATTGTACGCGGGGGTTCTCAGCCTCCGCGCGAAGAAGACGGCCCCTGGACCGGACGGCGTCCCTGCACGGGTGGTGGCCATTGCTGCCGCCCAAATGGAGGGCAGAATTCGGGACCTGTTCAGCGCGTGCTTTACGGCTGGCAGGTTCCCGAAACTGTGGAAGGAGGGGCAGCTGTGCCTCCTCCGAAAGGAGGGACGCCCGGTGGACTCCCCCTCGGCATACCGGCCCATCGTTCTGCTTGATGAGGTCGGTAAATTGTTCGAGGGGATTGTCGCCTCCCGGCTCAATAGCCTGTTGCGGGGGGTGGGGCCGAATCTGTCGGACGCCCAATTCGGATTTCGACAAGGGCGTTCGACGATAGACGCGCTGGCCCTACTCAAGGGTCAGGTGAAGGAGGCGGTGGAGGCGGGGGGCGGAGTGTTGGCGGTGTCATTCGACATAGCCAACGCCTTCAACTCCGTGCCCCACTCGACAATATTGGAGGCACTTCGGTATCACGGAGTGCCTCAATACATGAGGAGCCTCCTGGCCAGCTACTTGGAGGATCGCGAGATCCTCCTTGTGGACAAGACGGCCAGGGTGAGGCGATACGGCGCAGAGTGCGGTGTTCCGCAGGGGTCGGTGCTGGGGCCCCCCCTATGGAATATAGGGTTTGACTGGCTCCTGCGGGGAGCCCTCCTCCGGGGCACGAGTGTCATCTGTTACGCGGATGACACTCTCCTCACTGCCCGGGGGAGGAGCTACAGGGAGGCGGCCTGTCTGGCCTCGGCTGGCGGATCCTTGGTTGCAGGGAGGATCCGCCGCCTGGGATTGAAGGTGGCGCTGCACAAGACCGAGGCCGTTTTCTTTCACGGGCCTCGGCAGCGCTGCCCTCCCGACGCCCACATAGTTGTGGAGGGCGTCAGGATCGGGGTCCAGACCCAGATCAAATATCTGGGCCTGGTGCTGGACAGCAGGTGGCGATTTGGCCCGCATTTCAGCGGGCTGTCAACGCGCCTGCTGAAAGCCGCGGACGCCCTCTCGTGGCTCCTCCCGAACCTGGGGGGGCCCAACGCGCAGTGCCGGCGATTGTATGCCGGCATCCTGCGGAGCATGGCCCTATATGGGGCCCCTATCTGGGCGGACTCCCTGCACAGGCGGGAGAACGCAACGGCGATCCGCAGGCCCCAAAGGGCCATTGCACTACGGGTGGCAAGGGCCTACCGCTCGGTGGGCTTTTCGGCGGCATGCGCTCTGGCTGGCACCCCTCCTTGGGAGTTGGAGGCATGGGTGCTCGCCAGAGTGTACGAGTGGACGGCGCGGCGAAAAGCGCTCGGGGAGCGCCCCGTCGCGGAGGAGCGGGAGGCCGTGCGGCAAGAGGCGAGGGACGCCATCGTCCTCCATTGGACGGAGGACCTCGCAGCCGCCACCTTTGGCCGGCGAACCTTGGACGCGCTCGGTCCGGTCCTGCGAGAATGGCTCGAGCGGTCACACGGCTTCCTCTCATTCCGTCTGGTGCAGGTGTTGTCCGGCCATGGCTGTTTTGGATCGCACCTGCACCGGATCGGGAGGGAGGAGACTCCGGCGTGCCATGACTGCGGTGCGCCGGAGGACACGGCACAGCACACCCTAGAGGTGTGCCCCGCCTGGTCAGAGCTGCGCCGCAGTCTGACCGCGGTGGTCGGGCGGGACCTCTCGCTCCCCGGCGTGGTCAGCTCCATGCTGGAGAGCGAGGAGGCATGGGCAGAGGTCGCCTCCTTTTGCGAGGACGTTATTTCGCAAAAGGAGGCGGCGGAGCGCGAGCGGGAGGACGATCCTCTCGCTGCGCCGCTCCGGAGACGAAGAGGTCGGAGAGGGCGTCGTCTCCTCCCTCCTCATGGTGGTGACAGGCGGGCGACAGGCGCGGGGGCGCCTCCGCCCGCATTGCACCCGTCATCACCTTCGTAAGTCATTCCCGGCCCTCCCCCAACGGGGAGGGCGTGAAGCGTCCGCATTAAAGGCGGACGGTCGTCGGAGGAGGACTGGACGTACAGGCTGCGCCAATCTCCCAGTCCCCTCCACTCAAGACGAGGCGGGAGTGCCGCTGGGTTGTTTTAGTGGGTATACCGGGTCAGACCGGGGAGTCCCACATAGCCCCCCATTCCCCAATGGGAGGGTATGCGTAATGCATTTTTTCCCAGCGCAAAAAAAAAAAAAAAAAAAAAAAAAAAAAAAGGTTAGGTTAGGTTAGGTTAGGTATTTTTTTTTTTTTTTTTTTTTTTTTGGTTTAGCAGGAGTGGGAAATCCTCATGGACGCCCAGACTGCCTCACATGTGAGCCAGTCTGGGCAGTGCCGGACTCTTACCGGCTAAAACCCACTCCTGCCTTTGCTCAGTGTCCCTCTGACATGATCAGAGACCTTGTTTGACAATGGTTCTGATTTTGTTGTCGTTTATTTATTTATTTGTTTTATCATTCTGTTATACCAGCTATCCCATTTCAGGAAATGGAGAATTCGTGGAAGCAGTCATCATCTGTCTTTATCTACTTTTCTTTGAAAAAAATATTTGTGCGTAATGCGTTTCTTGTCAAGCTAACCCGTTACGAGTACAAACCTACTAATTAGAAATCGGTATTATTTTTGTGTTTTACTTTTTATACGTTTTAAGCTAAATACCCATGCTAAATACCAAAATCATTAATGAATTTATAGCTAATCTTTACAATTTCTATATTATGGCTATTCTAATATATATACAATATATCGTATAGTCATATTTTAATATTTTCCTCTTTTATGTTTAAAGTTCCTTATTTTGCAATAAATGTTCACTTCTAATTTAGTATAATTTGTTTGTCCCAGTTTATTTTTTGTCCATTCTGGCAGACTCACTGCTGCTATTTTAAAAACAATTAGTTCTTTTTGTCTGTCCTGCTTATTTGACCACCACGTTAACGTATGTTTGTGTCTTGTTCCGGTTTTGGTATCTGTAATAATGTTATTTTTTAAACCTGCTGAGTCTATTATATAAATAATTATTTTAAATCCTATTGAGTTTAATTTAATGTCTGTTTCCAATTGGGCCAATTTCTCATAAAATTGGTTCCAATTCGCATGTTTTGTAGTGTCCGATCTTGTTGATCTAATGATGAATTTAGAAAGAATACCGCGGTGGTCAAACGGGTTAGTTCCGGGAAACATTGGCTGCACCTTAGCAATACGCCACCGACAGGCGTGCTAAGGCGTCCCATTTAATGCGTATGGGGCACACGCTGTCGAAGGCGTTGTGATCGGTCTTATCCATTTTGGCTGTCAGGCAGTTGTGACAACTCGGCGCTTCTGCTGCCAGACGTGACGGGCAATCAGCACGCATGTGGGGTTCTCCGCAGTGGATGCAGAGGTCGGCGGGCCACGTGCACAGTTTCCGGCTGTGGCCAAAGCACAGACAGCGAGTGCACTGCACCAGTGGTGACTGGTCCTGCACTCGCACTCGCTGTAAGTCGATGTGCAGTCGACCCGCCAAAGTCAGCCTCTGCCACACCGTAGGGGACACCTGCAGGATGACGTGGCACATGTGGGGGTTCCTCGTCCTTCGACGGTACTTCACCCCTAACCTCAATTCATCCGCAGGGATGTCCCCGACAAGATGGGTGTTTTGCCTTTGAAGGGCCTGTATAACCTCCACATCCGTGTGACAGGAAAGAACGTCCTTCAAGATGATGAGCGGGTCCTTATTTTTCATCTCTTCCACCACTAGGTTGCCGGCTTTCCGTATTCGTTCGGTTACCCTCGTCAGTTCTTCCTTGGTCTTAAAACCGACCACCACCTTTTGGTCCCTCGCCTTGCGCAGCCGCTCCACCCTAGTGCCCTCATTACGGGCATCGACCGCCGTCCGGAGCTTCTCAATAACCTCTTCACTCGTGTCCTGATCATTGACGGATGATACGACCATCGAGTGAAGAGGCTCTTGGATGTTCGGCTTTGGGCAGGCGACGATCTCCGCGAAAGTCGGGCCTTGGCCTGTGACGTGGCGAGGGGCCAGCTGGAGTTGCTCCGACAGAGCATGGGTATGTTGTTGGCACTCCTGCAGCGCCAGCTTGTGCTGTTGGAGGCCTTCCATAAGATTCTTCATAAGCTCTGTCGGTTCTTCTGTGGTCGGCTTAGGCTTCTTATGAGTCTCCACTTTTTCTACAACTGGAGCTGAGTGGGCTCCTCCTTTTTCACTTTCTGCTTCTTTAACCAGCTGGTAGAGTCTCTCGACCGCTTTCGTAATTTCATCTTTGATTTCTTTCTTGAGGTTTCTTGAGCTTAGCAGTTGCATTTTTGCCTTTTGCAGACACGCCTTTGCCTCCGTGGTTCGGTTTAGGTACCTCACGGGTTGCGCTTCCTGCGGCGAGCTCTTCTCAGTTTCCTCCGGCTGCTTCGGTCCATCCAACTTGTTCTGGTGGGCAACTGTTGCTTTGGACCTAAGTTTAGGGGGGGAAGACAGTGTCGACTTCTTCGGAGGCGTTGGTGTTTTTAGAGGCTGTCCAGATTTCGGTCTGTCGGACTCCCACTCCCCAATACTACGCCTAACCGACGGGCCAGCCTGTTCAAGTGGTGGCCTTCCCGTTTCCGAACGCTCCTCAGAAACCTTTGTCTTGCTAACTGGTGTTCTATGTCCAAACATTTTGGTATTATCACAGTAAAGAGACTGCGGAACGACTCAGTTGTCAGGGGACACGAGAATCGTTACTAAATCCCTGTATAGGGGGGATCAGTCAGTAATATAATAATTGTGTTAAATACGAGCCTTGGTAGAGCAAAGACTCGGTCGGGTCAGTTAAAATAAACTATTTTTAAATTAAATGCGTTCAGGAGGCGCTAATACGTCTTAAAGACTGTAAATTGTCCTACGTTTTATTAACAAAAGGTATAAATGTCGCTAGAAGAGATAAAAATTTCAACGGATTTTTTGGCAAAAATGTAAAGTTTACCTGGCCAGTGAGGACAGGGAGGGTGGGCGGGCAATTTTTTGATGTTCTATATGAGCTAGGCGCACGTGCGAGGTGTCAAAAGACGCGTCTCCGCGCGAGCTAGCTATCTGTGATGTTACTGAAATTTTTCCTGAACAAAAATTTTGAAATTTTGTCAAAAAACGTGTTTTTCGACTGAAAAATGAGTGAAAACCTGGAATTACGACTACCAAACAGGACTCTAATACGCGGAACGCGCACCAGAATACAGGTAAGGCAGGTAAGTAGCTATTAAAATTAAGACCAAAGTAGATTGTGATGAAAATGTTGAAATAAAAATTTAATTAGTTTTTCTTGAAGAAAAATATTGTTAAAATTTTTACAAGTGTTGAACGAAAAAATTTTTTCGCGTCTAGGTCAATTTAAAACGGTCAGATAGTAGGACGGAGCCTAGTTAAGATCAAAAACGCTGAAGACAGCTTCAAAATGCGTCACCTGGATGCAAAGTTATAACGATTTGATGTAATTGCTGTCTACCTAAGGTGGATTTCGTAGATTATTGAATAAAATGGATGGTTTTGTTTTTGATGTTCTATATGAGCTAGGCGCACGTGCGAGGTGTCAAAAGACGCGTCTCCGCGCGAGCTAGCTATCTGTGATGTTACTGAAATTTTTCCTGAACAAAAATTTTGAAATTTTGTCAAAAAACGTGTTTTTCGACTGAAAAATGAGTGAAAACCTGGAATTACGACTACCAAACAGGACTCTAATACGCGGAACGCGCACCAGAATACAGGTAAGGCAGGTAAGTAGCTATTAAAATTAAGACCAAAGTAGATTGTGATGAAAATGTTGAAATAAAAATTTAATTAGTTTTTCTTGAAGAAAAATATTGTTAAAATTTTTACAAGTGTTGAACGAAAAAATTTTTTCGCGTCTAGGTCAATTTAAAACGGTCAGATAGTAGGACGGAGCCTAGTTAAGATCAAAAACGCTGAAGACAGCTTCAAAATGCGTCACCTGGATGCAAAGTTATAACGATTTGATGTAATTGCTGTCTACCTAAGGTGGATTTCGTAGATTATTGAATAAAATGGATGGTTTTGTTTTTGATGTTCTATATGAGCTAGGCGCACGTGCGAGGTGTCAAAAGACGCGTCTCCGCGCGAGCTAGCTATCTGTGATGTTACTGAAATTTTTCCTGAACAAAAATTTTGAAATTTTGTCAAAAAACGTGTTTTTCGACTGAAAAATGAGTGAAAACCTGGAATTACGACTACCAAACAGGACTCTAATACGCGGAACGCGCACCAGAATACAGGTAAGGCAGGTAAGTAGCTATTAAAATTAAGACCAAAGTAGATTGTGATGAAAATGTTGAAATAAAAATTTAATTAGTTTTTCTTGAAGAAAAATATTGTTAAAATTTTTACAAGTGTTGAACGAAAAAATTTTTTCGCGTCTAGGTCAATTTAAAACGGTCAGATAGTAGGACGGAGCCTAGTTAAGATCAAAAACGCTGAAGACAGCTTCAAAATGCGTCACCTGGATGCAAAGTTATAACGATTTGATGTAATTGCTGTCTACCTAAGGTGGATTTCGTAGATTATTGAATAAAATGGATGGTTTTGTTTTTGATGTTCTATATGAGCTAGGCGCACGTGCGAGGTGTCAAAAGACGCGTCTCCGCGCGAGCTAGCTATCTGTGATGTTACTGAAATTTTTCCTGAACAAAAATTTTGAAATTTTGTCAAAAAACGTGTTTTTCGACTGAAAAATGAGTGAAAACCTGGAATTACGACTACCAAACAGGACTCTAATACGCGGAACGCGCACCAGAATACAGGTAAGGCAGGTAAGTAGCTATTAAAATTAAGACCAAAGTAGATTGTGATGAAAATGTTGAAATAAAAATTTAATTAGTTTTTCTTGAAGAAAAATATTGTTAAAATTTTTACAAGTGTTGAACGAAAAAATTTTTTCGCGTCTAGGTCAATTTAAAACGGTCAGATAGTAGGACGGAGCCTAGTTAAGATCAAAAACGCTGAAGACAGCTTCAAAATGCGTCACCTGGATGCAAAGTTATAACGATTTGATGTAATTGCTGTCTACCTAAGGTGGATTTCGTAGATTATTGAATAAAATGGATGGTTTTGTTTTTGATGTTCTATATGAGCTAGGCGCACGTGCGAGGTGTCAAAAGACGCGTCTCCGCGCGAGCTAGCTATCTGTGATGTTACTGAAATTTTTCCTGAACAAAAATTTTGAAATTTTGTCAAAAAACGTGTTTTTCGACTGAAAAATGAGTGAAAACCTGGAATTACGACTACCAAACAGGACTCTAATACGCGGAACGCGCACCAGAATACAGGTAAGGCAGGTAAGTAGCTATTAAAATTAAGACCAAAGTAGATTGTGATGAAAATGTTGAAATAAAAATTTAATTAGTTTTTCTTGAAGAAAAATATTGTTAAAATTTTTACAAGTGTTGAACGAAAAAATTTTTACAAGTGTTGAACGAAAAAATTTTTTCGCGTCTAGGTCAATTTAAAACGGTCAGATAGTAGGACGGAGCCTAGTTAAGATCAAAAACGCTGAAGACAGCTTCAAAATGCGTCACCTGGATGCAAAGTTATAACGATTTGATGTAATTGCTGTCTACCTAAGGTGGATTTCGTAGATTATTGAATAAAATGGATGGTTTTGTTTTTGATGTTCTATATGAGCTAGGCGCACGTGCGAGGTGTCAAAAGACGCGTCTCCGCGCGAGCTAGCTATCTGTGATGTTACTGAAATTTTTCCTGAACAAAAATTTTGAAATTTTGTCAAAAAACGTGTTTTTCGACTGAAAAATGAGTGAAAACCTGGAATTACGACTACCAAACAGGACTCTAATACGCGGAACGCGCACCAGAATACAGGTAAGGCAGGTAAGTAGCTATTAAAATTAAGACCAAAGTAGATTGTGATGAAAATGTTGAAATAAAAATTTAATTAGTTTTTCTTGAAGAAAAATATTGTTAAAATTTTTACAAGTGTTGAACGAAAAAATTTTTTCGCGTCTAGGTCAATTTAAAACGGTCAGATAGTAGGACGGAGCCTAGTTAAGATCAAAAACGCTGAAGACAGCTTCAAAATGCGTCACCTGGATGCAAAGTTATAACGATTTGATGTAATTGCTGTCTACCTAAGGTGGATTTCGTAGATTATTGAATAAAATGGATGGTTTTGTTTTTGATGTTCTATATGAGCTAGGCGCACGTGCGAGGTGTCAAAAGACGCGTCTCCGCGCGAGCTAGCTATCTGTGATGTTACTGAAATTTTTCCTGAACAAAAATTTTGAAATTTTGTCAAAAAACGTGTTTTTCGACTGAAAAATGAGTGAAAACCTGGAATTACGACTACCAAACAGGACTCTAATACGCGGAACGCGCACCAGAATACAGGTAAGGCAGGTAAGTAGCTATTAAAATTAAGACCAAAGTAGATTGTGATGAAAATGTTGAAATAAAAATTTAATTAGTTTTTCTTGAAGAAAAATATTGTTAAAATTTTTACAAGTGTTGAACGAAAAAATTTTTTCGCGTCTAGGTCAATTTAAAACGGTCAGATAGTAGGACGGAGCCTAGTTAAGATCAAAAACGCTGAAGACAGCTTCAAAATGCGTCACCTGGATGCAAAGTTATAACGATTTGATGTAATTGCTGTCTACCTAAGGTGGATTTCGTAGATTATTGAATAAAATGGATGGTTTTGTTTTTGATGTTCTATATGAGCTAGGCGCACGTGCGAGGTGTCAAAAGACGCGTCTCCGCGCGAGCTAGCTATCTGTGATGTTACTGAAATTTTTCCTGAACAAAAATTTTGAAATTTTGTCAAAAAACGTGTTTTTCGACTGAAAAATGAGTGAAAACCTGGAATTACGACTACCAAACAGGACTCTAATACGCGGAACGCGCACCAGAATACAGGTAAGGCAGGTAAGTAGCTATTAAAATTAAGACCAAAGTAGATTGTGATGAAAATGTTGAAATAAAAATTTAATTAGTTTTTCTTGAAGAAAAATATTGTTAAAATTTTTACAAGTGTTGAACGAAAAAATTTTTTCGCGTCTAGGTCAATTTAAAACGGTCAGATAGTAGGACGGAGCCTAGTTAAGATCAAAAACGCTGAAGACAGCTTCAAAATGCGTCACCTGGATGCAAAGTTATAACGATTTGATGTAATTGCTGTCTACCTAAGGTGGATTTCGTAGATTATTGAATAAAATGGATGGTTTTGTTTTTGATGTTCTATATGAGCTAGGCGCACGTGCGAGGTGTCAAAAGACGCGTCTCCGCGCGAGCTAGCTATCTGTGATGTTACTGAAATTTTTCCTGAACAAAAATTTTGAAATTTTGTCAAAAAACGTGTTTTTCGACTGAAAAATGAGTGAAAACCTGGAATTACGACTACCAAACAGGACTCTAATACGCGGAACGCGCACCAGAATACAGGTAAGGCAGGTAAGTAGCTATTAAAATTAAGACCAAAGTAGATTGTGATGAAAATGTTGAAATAAAAATTTAATTAGTTTTTCTTGAAGAAAAATATTGTTAAAATTTTTACAAGTGTTGAACGAAAAAATTTTTTCGCGTCTAGGTCAATTTAAAACGGTCAGATAGTAGGACGGAGCCTAGTTAAGATCAAAAACGCTGAAGACAGCTTCAAAATGCGTCACCTGGATGCAAAGTTATAACGATTTGATGTAATTGCTGTCTACCTAAGGTGGATTTCGTAGATTATTGAATAAAATGGATGGTTTTGTTTTTGATGTTCTATATGAGCTAGGCGCACGTGCGAGGTGTCAAAAGACGCGTCTCCGCGCGAGCTAGCTATCTGTGATGTTACTGAAATTTTTCCTGAACAAAAATTTTGAAATTTTGTCAAAAAACGTGTTTTTCGACTGAAAAATGAGTGAAAACCTGGAATTACGACTACCAAACAGGACTCTAATACGCGGAACGCGCACCAGAATACAGGTAAGGCAGGTAAGTAGCTATTAAAATTAAGACCAAAGTAGATTGTGATGAAAATGTTGAAATAAAAATTTAATTAGTTTTTCTTGAAGAAAAATATTGTTAAAATTTTTACAAGTGTTGAACGAAAAAATTTTTACAAGTGTTGAACGAAAAAATTTTTTCGCGTCTAGGTCAATTTAAAACGGTCAGATAGTAGGACGGAGCCTAGTTAAGATCAAAAACGCTGAAGACAGCTTCAAAATGCGTCACCTGGATGCAAAGTTATAACGATTTGATGTAATTGCTGTCTACCTAAGGTGGATTTCGTAGATTATTGAATAAAATGGATGGTTTTGTTTTTGATGTTCTATATGAGCTAGGCGCACGTGCGAGGTGTCAAAAGACGCGTCTCCGCGCGAGCTAGCTATCTGTGATGTTACTGAAATTTTTCCTGAACAAAAATTTTGAAATTTTGTCAAAAAACGTGTTTTTCGACTGAAAAATGAGTGAAAACCTGGAATTACGACTACCAAACAGGACTCTAATACGCGGAACGCGCACCAGAATACAGGTAAGGCAGGTAAGTAGCTATTAAAATTAAGACCAAAGTAGATTGTGATGAAAATGTTGAAATAAAAATTTAATTAGTTTTTCTTGAAGAAAAATATTGTTAAAATTTTTACAAGTGTTGAACGAAAAAATTTTTTCGCGTCTAGGTCAATTTAAAACGGTCAGATAGTAGGACGGAGCCTAGTTAAGATCAAAAACGCTGAAGACAGCTTCAAAATGCGTCACCTGGATGCAAAGTTATAACGATTTGATGTAATTGCTGTCTACCTAAGGTGGATTTCGTAGATTATTGAATAAAATGGATGGTTTTGTTTTTGATGTTCTATATGAGCTAGGCGCACGTGCGAGGTGTCAAAAGACGCGTCTCCGCGCGAGCTAGCTATCTGTGATGTTACTGAAATTTTTCCTGAACAAAAATTTTGAAATTTTGTCAAAAAACGTGTTTTTCGACTGAAAAATGAGTGAAAACCTGGAATTACGACTACCAAACAGGACTCTAATACGCGGAACGCGCACCAGAATACAGGTAAGGCAGGTAAGTAGCTATTAAAATTAAGACCAAAGTAGATTGTGATGAAAATGTTGAAATAAAAATTTAATTAGTTTTTCTTGAAGAAAAATATTGTTAAAATTTTTACAAGTGTTGAACGAAAAAATTTTTTCGCGTCTAGGTCAATTTAAAACGGTCAGATAGTAGGACGGAGCCTAGTTAAGATCAAAAACGCTGAAGACAGCTTCAAAATGCGTCACCTGGATGCAAAGTTATAACGATTTGATGTAATTGCTGTCTACCTAAGGTGGATTTCGTAGATTATTGAATAAAATGGATGGTTTTGTTTTTGATGTTCTATATGAGCTAGGCGCACGTGCGAGGTGTCAAAAGACGCGTCTCCGCGCGAGCTAGCTATCTGTGATGTTACTGAAATTTTTCCTGAACAAAAATTTTGAAATTTTGTCAAAAAACGTGTTTTTCGACTGAAAAATGAGTGAAAACCTGGAATTACGACTACCAAACAGGACTCTAATACGCGGAACGCGCACCAGAATACAGGTAAGGCAGGTAAGTAGCTATTAAAATTAAGACCAAAGTAGATTGTGATGAAAATGTTGAAATAAAAATTTAATTAGTTTTTCTTGAAGAAAAATATTGTTAAAATTTTTACAAGTGTTGAACGAAAAAATTTTTTCGCGTCTAGGTCAATTTAAAACGGTCAGATAGTAGGACGGAGCCTAGTTAAGATCAAAAACGCTGAAGACAGCTTCAAAATGCGTCACCTGGATGCAAAGTTATAACGATTTGATGTAATTGCTGTCTACCTAAGGTGGATTTCGTAGATTATTGAATAAAATGGATGGTTTTGTTTTTGATGTTCTATATGAGCTAGGCGCACGTGCGAGGTGTCAAAAGACGCGTCTCCGCGCGAGCTAGCTATCTGTGATGTTACTGAAATTTTTCCTGAACAAAAATTTTGAAATTTTGTCAAAAAACGTGTTTTTCGACTGAAAAATGAGTGAAAACCTGGAATTACGACTACCAAACAGGACTCTAATACGCGGAACGCGCACCAGAATACAGGTAAGGCAGGTAAGTAGCTATTAAAATTAAGACCAAAGTAGATTGTGATGAAAATGTTGAAATAAAAATTTAATTAGTTTTTCTTGAAGAAAAATATTGTTAAAATTTTTACAAGTGTTGAACGAAAAAATTTTTTCGCGTCTAGGTCAATTTAAAACGGTCAGATAGTAGGACGGAGCCTAGTTAAGATCAAAAACGCTGAAGACAGCTTCAAAATGCGTCACCTGGATGCAAAGTTATAACGATTTGATGTAATTGCTGTCTACCTAAGGTGGATTTCGTAGATTATTGAATAAAATGGATGGTTTTGTTTTTGATGTTCTATATGAGCTAGGCGCACGTGCGAGGTGTCAAAAGACGCGTCTCCGCGCGAGCTAGCTATCTGTGATGTTACTGAAATTTTTCCTGAACAAAAATTTTGAAATTTTGTCAAAAAACGTGTTTTTCGACTGAAAAATGAGTGAAAACCTGGAATTACGACTACCAAACAGGACTCTAATACGCGGAACGCGCACCAGAATACAGGTAAGGCAGGTAAGTAGCTATTAAAATTAAGACCAAAGTAGATTGTGATGAAAATGTTGAAATAAAAATTTAATTAGTTTTTCTTGAAGAAAAATATTGTTAAAATTTTTACAAGTGTTGAACGAAAAAATTTTTTCGCGTCTAGGTCAATTTAAAACGGTCAGATAGTAGGACGGAGCCTAGTTAAGATCAAAAACGCTGAAGACAGCTTCAAAATGCGTCACCTGGATGCAAAGTTATAACGATTTGATGTAATTGCTGTCTACCTAAGGTGGATTTCGTAGATTATTGAATAAAATGGATGGTTTTGTTTTTGATGTTCTATATGAGCTAGGCGCACGTGCGAGGTGTCAAAAGACGCGTCTCCGCGCGAGCTAGCTATCTGTGATGTTACTGAAATTTTTCCTGAACAAAAATTTTGAAATTTTGTCAAAAAACGTGTTTTTCGACTGAAAAATGAGTGAAAACCTGGAATTACGACTACCAAACAGGACTCTAATACGCGGAACGCGCACCAGAATACAGGTAAGGCAGGTAAGTAGCTATTAAAATTAAGACCAAAGTAGATTGTGATGAAAATGTTGAAATAAAAATTTAATTAGTTTTTCTTGAAGAAAAATATTGTTAAAATTTTTACAAGTGTTGAACGAAAAAATTTTTTCGCGTCTAGGTCAATTTAAAACGGTCAGATAGTAGGACGGAGCCTAGTTAAGATCAAAAACGCTGAAGACAGCTTCAAAATGCGTCACCTGGATGCAAAGTTATAACGATTTGATGTAATTGCTGTCTACCTAAGGTGGATTTCGTAGATTATTGAATAAAATGGATGGTTTTGTTTTTGATGTTCTATATGAGCTAGGCGCACGTGCGAGGTGTCAAAAGACGCGTCTCCGCGCGAGCTAGCTATCTGTGATGTTACTGAAATTTTTCCTGAACAAAAATTTTGAAATTTTGTCAAAAAACGTGTTTTTCGACTGAAAAATGAGTGAAAACCTGGAATTACGACTACCAAACAGGACTCTAATACGCGGAACGCGCACCAGAATACAGGTAAGGCAGGTAAGTAGCTATTAAAATTAAGACCAAAGTAGATTGTGATGAAAATGTTGAAATAAAAATTTAATTAGTTTTTCTTGAAGAAAAATATTGTTAAAATTTTTACAAGTGTTGAACGAAAAAATTTTTTCGCGTCTAGGTCAATTTAAAACGGTCAGATAGTAGGACGGAGCCTAGTTAAGATCAAAAACGCTGAAGACAGCTTCAAAATGCGTCACCTGGATGCAAAGTTATAACGATTTGATGTAATTGCTGTCTACCTAAGGTGGATTTCGTAGATTATTGAATAAAATGGATGGTTTTGTTTTTGATGTTCTATATGAGCTAGGCGCACGTGCGAGGTGTCAAAAGACGCGTCTCCGCGCGAGCTAGCTATCTGTGATGTTACTGAAATTTTTCCTGAACAAAAATTTTGAAATTTTGTCAAAAAACGTGTTTTTCGACTGAAAAATGAGTGAAAACCTGGAATTACGACTACCAAACAGGACTCTAATACGCGGAACGCGCACCAGAATACAGGTAAGGCAGGTAAGTAGCTATTAAAATTAAGACCAAAGTAGATTGTGATGAAAATGTTGAAATAAAAATTTAATTAGTTTTTCTTGAAGAAAAATATTGTTAAAATTTTTACAAGTGTTGAACGAAAAAATTTTTACAAGTGTTGAACGAAAAAATTTTTTCGCGTCTAGGTCAATTTAAAACGGTCAGATAGTAGGACGGAGCCTAGTTAAGATCAAAAACGCTGAAGACAGCTTCAAAATGCGTCACCTGGATGCAAAGTTATAACGATTTGATGTAATTGCTGTCTACCTAAGGTGGATTTCGTAGATTATTGAATAAAATGGATGGTTTTGTTTTTGATGTTCTATATGAGCTAGGCGCACGTGCGAGGTGTCAAAAGACGCGTCTCCGCGCGAGCTAGCTATCTGTGATGTTACTGAAATTTTTCCTGAACAAAAATTTTGAAATTTTGTCAAAAAACGTGTTTTTCGACTGAAAAATGAGTGAAAACCTGGAATTACGACTACCAAACAGGACTCTAATACGCGGAACGCGCACCAGAATACAGGTAAGGCAGGTAAGTAGCTATTAAAATTAAGACCAAAGTAGATTGTGATGAAAATGTTGAAATAAAAATTTAATTAGTTTTTCTTGAAGAAAAATATTGTTAAAATTTTTACAAGTGTTGAACGAAAAAATTTTTTCGCGTCTAGGTCAATTTAAAACGGTCAGATAGTAGGACGGAGCCTAGTTAAGATCAAAAACGCTGAAGACAGCTTCAAAATGCGTCACCTGGATGCAAAGTTATAACGATTTGATGTAATTGCTGTCTACCTAAGGTGGATTTCGTAGATTATTGAATAAAATGGATGGTTTTGTTTTTGATGTTCTATATGAGCTAGGCGCACGTGCGAGGTGTCAAAAGACGCGTCTCCGCGCGAGCTAGCTATCTGTGATGTTACTGAAATTTTTCCTGAACAAAAATTTTGAAATTTTGTCAAAAAACGTGTTTTTCGACTGAAAAATGAGTGAAAACCTGGAATTACGACTACCAAACAGGACTCTAATACGCGGAACGCGCACCAGAATACAGGTAAGGCAGGTAAGTAGCTATTAAAATTAAGACCAAAGTAGATTGTGATGAAAATGTTGAAATAAAAATTTAATTAGTTTTTCTTGAAGAAAAATATTGTTAAAATTTTTACAAGTGTTGAACGAAAAAATTTTTTCGCGTCTAGGTCAATTTAAAACGGTCAGATAGTAGGACGGAGCCTAGTTAAGATCAAAAACGCTGAAGACAGCTTCAAAATGCGTCACCTGGATGCAAAGTTATAACGATTTGATGTAATTGCTGTCTACCTAAGGTGGATTTCGTAGATTATTGAATAAAATGGATGGTTTTGTTTTTGATGTTCTATATGAGCTAGGCGCACGTGCGAGGTGTCAAAAGACGCGTCTCCGCGCGAGCTAGCTATCTGTGATGTTACTGAAATTTTTCCTGAACAAAAATTTTGAAATTTTGTCAAAAAACGTGTTTTTCGACTGAAAAATGAGTGAAAACCTGGAATTACGACTACCAAACAGGACTCTAATACGCGGAACGCGCACCAGAATACAGGTAAGGCAGGTAAGTAGCTATTAAAATTAAGACCAAAGTAGATTGTGATGAAAATGTTGAAATAAAAATTTAATTAGTTTTTCTTGAAGAAAAATATTGTTAAAATTTTTACAAGTGTTGAACGAAAAAATTTTTTCGCGTCTAGGTCAATTTAAAACGGTCAGATAGTAGGACGGAGCCTAGTTAAGATCAAAAACGCTGAAGACAGCTTCAAAATGCGTCACCTGGATGCAAAGTTATAACGATTTGATGTAATTGCTGTCTACCTAAGGTGGATTTCGTAGATTATTGAATAAAATGGATGGTTTTGTTTTTGATGTTCTATATGAGCTAGGCGCACGTGCGAGGTGTCAAAAGACGCGTCTCCGCGCGAGCTAGCTATCTGTGATGTTACTGAAATTTTTCCTGAACAAAAATTTTGAAATTTTGTCAAAAAACGTGTTTTTCGACTGAAAAATGAGTGAAAACCTGGAATTACGACTACCAAACAGGACTCTAATACGCGGAACGCGCACCAGAATACAGGTAAGGCAGGTAAGTAGCTATTAAAATTAAGACCAAAGTAGATTGTGATGAAAATGTTGAAATAAAAATTTAATTAGTTTTTCTTGAAGAAAAATATTGTTAAAATTTTTACAAGTGTTGAACGAAAAAATTTTTACAAGTGTTGAACGAAAAAATTTTTTCGCGTCTAGGTCAATTTAAAACGGTCAGATAGTAGGACGGAGCCTAGTTAAGATCAAAAACGCTGAAGACAGCTTCAAAATGCGTCACCTGGATGCAAAGTTATAACGATTTGATGTAATTGCTGTCTACCTAAGGTGGATTTCGTAGATTATTGAATAAAATGGATGGTTTTGTTTTTGATGTTCTATATGAGCTAGGCGCACGTGCGAGGTGTCAAAAGACGCGTCTCCGCGCGAGCTAGCTATCTGTGATGTTACTGAAATTTTTCCTGAACAAAAATTTTGAAATTTTGTCAAAAAACGTGTTTTTCGACTGAAAAATGAGTGAAAACCTGGAATTACGACTACCAAACAGGACTCTAATACGCGGAACGCGCACCAGAATACAGGTAAGGCAGGTAAGTAGCTATTAAAATTAAGACCAAAGTAGATTGTGATGAAAATGTTGAAATAAAAATTTAATTAGTTTTTCTTGAAGAAAAATATTGTTAAAATTTTTACAAGTGTTGAACGAAAAAATTTTTTCGCGTCTAGGTCAATTTAAAACGGTCAGATAGTAGGACGGAGCCTAGTTAAGATCAAAAACGCTGAAGACAGCTTCAAAATGCGTCACCTGGATGCAAAGTTATAACGATTTGATGTAATTGCTGTCTACCTAAGGTGGATTTCGTAGATTATTGAATAAAATGGATGGTTTTGTTTTTGATGTTCTATATGAGCTAGGCGCACGTGCGAGGTGTCAAAAGACGCGTCTCCGCGCGAGCTAGCTATCTGTGATGTTACTGAAATTTTTCCTGAACAAAAATTTTGAAATTTTGTCAAAAAACGTGTTTTTCGACTGAAAAATGAGTGAAAACCTGGAATTACGACTACCAAACAGGACTCTAATACGCGGAACGCGCACCAGAATACAGGTAAGGCAGGTAAGTAGCTATTAAAATTAAGACCAAAGTAGATTGTGATGAAAATGTTGAAATAAAAATTTAATTAGTTTTTCTTGAAGAAAAATATTGTTAAAATTTTTACAAGTGTTGAACGAAAAAATTTTTTCGCGTCTAGGTCAATTTAAAACGGTCAGATAGTAGGACGGAGCCTAGTTAAGATCAAAAACGCTGAAGACAGCTTCAAAATGCGTCACCTGGATGCAAAGTTATAACGATTTGATGTAATTGCTGTCTACCTAAGGTGGATTTCGTAGATTATTGAATAAAATGGATGGTTTTGTTTTTGATGTTCTATATGAGCTAGGCGCACGTGCGAGGTGTCAAAAGACGCGTCTCCGCGCGAGCTAGCTATCTGTGATGTTACTGAAATTTTTCCTGAACAAAAATTTTGAAATTTTGTCAAAAAACGTGTTTTTCGACTGAAAAATGAGTGAAAACCTGGAATTACGACTACCAAACAGGACTCTAATACGCGGAACGCGCACCAGAATACAGGTAAGGCAGGTAAGTAGCTATTAAAATTAAGACCAAAGTAGATTGTGATGAAAATGTTGAAATAAAAATTTAATTAGTTTTTCTTGAAGAAAAATATTGTTAAAATTTTTACAAGTGTTGAACGAAAAAATTTTTTCGCGTCTAGGTCAATTTAAAACGGTCAGATAGTAGGACGGAGCCTAGTTAAGATCAAAAACGCTGAAGACAGCTTCAAAATGCGTCACCTGGATGCAAAGTTATAACGATTTGATGTAATTGCTGTCTACCTAAGGTGGATTTCGTAGATTATTGAATAAAATGGATGGTTTTGTTTTTGATGTTCTATATGAGCTAGGCGCACGTGCGAGGTGTCAAAAGACGCGTCTCCGCGCGAGCTAGCTATCTGTGATGTTACTGAAATTTTTCCTGAACAAAAATTTTGAAATTTTGTCAAAAAACGTGTTTTTCGACTGAAAAATGAGTGAAAACCTGGAATTACGACTACCAAACAGGACTCTAATACGCGGAACGCGCACCAGAATACAGGTAAGGCAGGTAAGTAGCTATTAAAATTAAGACCAAAGTAGATTGTGATGAAAATGTTGAAATAAAAATTTAATTAGTTTTTCTTGAAGAAAAATATTGTTAAAATTTTTACAAGTGTTGAACGAAAAAATTTTTTCGCGTCTAGGTCAATTTAAAACGGTCAGATAGTAGGACGGAGCCTAGTTAAGATCAAAAACGCTGAAGACAGCTTCAAAATGCGTCACCTGGATGCAAAGTTATAACGATTTGATGTAATTGCTGTCTACCTAAGGTGGATTTCGTAGATTATTGAATAAAATGGATGGTTTTGTTTTTGATGTTCTATATGAGCTAGGCGCACGTGCGAGGTGTCAAAAGACGCGTCTCCGCGCGAGCTAGCTATCTGTGATGTTACTGAAATTTTTCCTGAACAAAAATTTTGAAATTTTGTCAAAAAACGTGTTTTTCGACTGAAAAATGAGTGAAAACCTGGAATTACGACTACCAAACAGGACTCTAATACGCGGAACGCGCACCAGAATACAGGTAAGGCAGGTAAGTAGCTATTAAAATTAAGACCAAAGTAGATTGTGATGAAAATGTTGAAATAAAAATTTAATTAGTTTTTCTTGAAGAAAAATATTGTTAAAATTTTTACAAGTGTTGAACGAAAAAATTTTTTCGCGTCTAGGTCAATTTAAAACGGTCAGATAGTAGGACGGAGCCTAGTTAAGATCAAAAACGCTGAAGACAGCTTCAAAATGCGTCACCTGGATGCAAAGTTATAACGATTTGATGTAATTGCTGTCTACCTAAGGTGGATTTCGTAGATTATTGAATAAAATGGATGGTTTTGTTTTTGATGTTCTATATGAGCTAGGCGCACGTGCGAGGTGTCAAAAGACGCGTCTCCGCGCGAGCTAGCTATCTGTGATGTTACTGAAATTTTTCCTGAACAAAAATTTTGAAATTTTGTCAAAAAACGTGTTTTTCGACTGAAAAATGAGTGAAAACCTGGAATTACGACTACCAAACAGGACTCTAATACGCGGAACGCGCACCAGAATACAGGTAAGGCAGGTAAGTAGCTATTAAAATTAAGACCAAAGTAGATTGTGATGAAAATGTTGAAATAAAAATTTAATTAGTTTTTCTTGAAGAAAAATATTGTTAAAATTTTTACAAGTGTTGAACGAAAAAATTTTTTCGCGTCTAGGTCAATTTAAAACGGTCAGATAGTAGGACGGAGCCTAGTTAAGATCAAAAACGCTGAAGACAGCTTCAAAATGCGTCACCTGGATGCAAAGTTATAACGATTTGATGTAATTGCTGTCTACCTAAGGTGGATTTCGTAGATTATTGAATAAAATGGATGGTTTTGTTTTTGATGTTCTATATGAGCTAGGCGCACGTGCGAGGTGTCAAAAGACGCGTCTCCGCGCGAGCTAGCTATCTGTGATGTTACTGAAATTTTTCCTGAACAAAAATTTTGAAATTTTGTCAAAAAACGTGTTTTTCGACTGAAAAATGAGTGAAAACCTGGAATTACGACTACCAAACAGGACTCTAATACGCGGAACGCGCACCAGAATACAGGTAAGGCAGGTAAGTAGCTATTAAAATTAAGACCAAAGTAGATTGTGATGAAAATGTTGAAATAAAAATTTAATTAGTTTTTCTTGAAGAAAAATATTGTTAAAATTTTTACAAGTGTTGAACGAAAAAATTTTTTCGCGTCTAGGTCAATTTAAAACGGTCAGATAGTAGGACGGAGCCTAGTTAAGATCAAAAACGCTGAAGACAGCTTCAAAATGCGTCACCTGGATGCAAAGTTATAACGATTTGATGTAATTGCTGTCTACCTAAGGTGGATTTCGTAGATTATTGAATAAAATGGATGGTTTTGTTTTTGATGTTCTATATGAGCTAGGCGCACGTGCGAGGTGTCAAAAGACGCGTCTCCGCGCGAGCTAGCTATCTGTGATGTTACTGAAATTTTTCCTGAACAAAAATTTTGAAATTTTGTCAAAAAACGTGTTTTTCGACTGAAAAATGAGTGAAAACCTGGAATTACGACTACCAAACAGGACTCTAATACGCGGAACGCGCACCAGAATACAGGTAAGGCAGGTAAGTAGCTATTAAAATTAAGACCAAAGTAGATTGTGATGAAAATGTTGAAATAAAAATTTAATTAGTTTTTCTTGAAGAAAAATATTGTTAAAATTTTTACAAGTGTTGAACGAAAAAATTTTTTCGCGTCTAGGTCAATTTAAAACGGTCAGATAGTAGGACGGAGCCTAGTTAAGATCAAAAACGCTGAAGACAGCTTCAAAATGCGTCACCTGGATGCAAAGTTATAACGATTTGATGTAATTGCTGTCTACCTAAGGTGGATTTCGTAGATTATTGAATAAAATGGATGGTTTTGTTTTTGATGTTCTATATGAGCTAGGCGCACGTGCGAGGTGTCAAAAGACGCGTCTCCGCGCGAGCTAGCTATCTGTGATGTTACTGAAATTTTTCCTGAACAAAAATTTTGAAATTTTGTCAAAAAACGTGTTTTTCGACTGAAAAATGAGTGAAAACCTGGAATTACGACTACCAAACAGGACTCTAATACGCGGAACGCGCACCAGAATACAGGTAAGGCAGGTAAGTAGCTATTAAAATTAAGACCAAAGTAGATTGTGATGAAAATGTTGAAATAAAAATTTAATTAGTTTTTCTTGAAGAAAAATATTGTTAAAATTTTTACAAGTGTTGAACGAAAAAATTTTTTCGCGTCTAGGTCAATTTAAAACGGTCAGATAGTAGGACGGAGCCTAGTTAAGATCAAAAACGCTGAAGACAGCTTCAAAATGCGTCACCTGGATGCAAAGTTATAACGATTTGATGTAATTGCTGTCTACCTAAGGTGGATTTCGTAGATTATTGAATAAAATGGATGGTTTTGTTTTTGATGTTCTATATGAGCTAGGCGCACGTGCGAGGTGTCAAAAGACGCGTCTCCGCGCGAGCTAGCTATCTGTGATGTTACTGAAATTTTTCCTGAACAAAAATTTTGAAATTTTGTCAAAAAACGTGTTTTTCGACTGAAAAATGAGTGAAAACCTGGAATTACGACTACCAAACAGGACTCTAATACGCGGAACGCGCACCAGAATACAGGTAAGGCAGGTAAGTAGCTATTAAAATTAAGACCAAAGTAGATTGTGATGAAAATGTTGAAATAAAAATTTAATTAGTTTTTCTTGAAGAAAAATATTGTTAAAATTTTTACAAGTGTTGAACGAAAAAATTTTTACAAGTGTTGAACGAAAAAATTTTTTCGCGTCTAGGTCAATTTAAAACGGTCAGATAGTAGGACGGAGCCTAGTTAAGATCAAAAACGCTGAAGACAGCTTCAAAATGCGTCACCTGGATGCAAAGTTATAACGATTTGATGTAATTGCTGTCTACCTAAGGTGGATTTCGTAGATTATTGAATAAAATGGATGGTTTTGTTTTTGATGTTCTATATGAGCTAGGCGCACGTGCGAGGTGTCAAAAGACGCGTCTCCGCGCGAGCTAGCTATCTGTGATGTTACTGAAATTTTTCCTGAACAAAAATTTTGAAATTTTGTCAAAAAACGTGTTTTTCGACTGAAAAATGAGTGAAAACCTGGAATTACGACTACCAAACAGGACTCTAATACGCGGAACGCGCACCAGAATACAGGTAAGGCAGGTAAGTAGCTATTAAAATTAAGACCAAAGTAGATTGTGATGAAAATGTTGAAATAAAAATTTAATTAGTTTTTCTTGAAGAAAAATATTGTTAAAATTTTTACAAGTGTTGAACGAAAAAATTTTTTCGCGTCTAGGTCAATTTAAAACGGTCAGATAGTAGGACGGAGCCTAGTTAAGATCAAAAACGCTGAAGACAGCTTCAAAATGCGTCACCTGGATGCAAAGTTATAACGATTTGATGTAATTGCTGTCTACCTAAGGTGGATTTCGTAGATTATTGAATAAAATGGATGGTTTTGTTTTTGATGTTCTATATGAGCTAGGCGCACGTGCGAGGTGTCAAAAGACGCGTCTCCGCGCGAGCTAGCTATCTGTGATGTTACTGAAATTTTTCCTGAACAAAAATTTTGAAATTTTGTCAAAAAACGTGTTTTTCGACTGAAAAATGAGTGAAAACCTGGAATTACGACTACCAAACAGGACTCTAATACGCGGAACGCGCACCAGAATACAGGTAAGGCAGGTAAGTAGCTATTAAAATTAAGACCAAAGTAGATTGTGATGAAAATGTTGAAATAAAAATTTAATTAGTTTTTCTTGAAGAAAAATATTGTTAAAATTTTTACAAGTGTTGAACGAAAAAATTTTTTCGCGTCTAGGTCAATTTAAAACGGTCAGATAGTAGGACGGAGCCTAGTTAAGATCAAAAACGCTGAAGACAGCTTCAAAATGCGTCACCTGGATGCAAAGTTATAACGATTTGATGTAATTGCTGTCTACCTAAGGTGGATTTCGTAGATTATTGAATAAAATGGATGGTTTTGTTTTTGATGTTCTATATGAGCTAGGCGCACGTGCGAGGTGTCAAAAGACGCGTCTCCGCGCGAGCTAGCTATCTGTGATGTTACTGAAATTTTTCCTGAACAAAAATTTTGAAATTTTGTCAAAAAACGTGTTTTTCGACTGAAAAATGAGTGAAAACCTGGAATTACGACTACCAAACAGGACTCTAATACGCGGAACGCGCACCAGAATACAGGTAAGGCAGGTAAGTAGCTATTAAAATTAAGACCAAAGTAGATTGTGATGAAAATGTTGAAATAAAAATTTAATTAGTTTTTCTTGAAGAAAAATATTGTTAAAATTTTTACAAGTGTTGAACGAAAAAATTTTTTCGCGTCTAGGTCAATTTAAAACGGTCAGATAGTAGGACGGAGCCTAGTTAAGATCAAAAACGCTGAAGACAGCTTCAAAATGCGTCACCTGGATGCAAAGTTATAACGATTTGATGTAATTGCTGTCTACCTAAGGTGGATTTCGTAGATTATTGAATAAAATGGATGGTTTTGTTTTTGATGTTCTATATGAGCTAGGCGCACGTGCGAGGTGTCAAAAGACGCGTCTCCGCGCGAGCTAGCTATCTGTGATGTTACTGAAATTTTTCCTGAACAAAAATTTTGAAATTTTGTCAAAAAACGTGTTTTTCGACTGAAAAATGAGTGAAAACCTGGAATTACGACTACCAAACAGGACTCTAATACGCGGAACGCGCACCAGAATACAGGTAAGGCAGGTAAGTAGCTATTAAAATTAAGACCAAAGTAGATTGTGATGAAAATGTTGAAATAAAAATTTAATTAGTTTTTCTTGAAGAAAAATATTGTTAAAATTTTTACAAGTGTTGAACGAAAAAATTTTTTCGCGTCTAGGTCAATTTAAAACGGTCAGATAGTAGGACGGAGCCTAGTTAAGATCAAAAACGCTGAAGACAGCTTCAAAATGCGTCACCTGGATGCAAAGTTATAACGATTTGATGTAATTGCTGTCTACCTAAGGTGGATTTCGTAGATTATTGAATAAAATGGATGGTTTTGTTTTTGATGTTCTATATGAGCTAGGCGCACGTGCGAGGTGTCAAAAGACGCGTCTCCGCGCGAGCTAGCTATCTGTGATGTTACTGAAATTTTTCCTGAACAAAAATTTTGAAATTTTGTCAAAAAACGTGTTTTTCGACTGAAAAATGAGTGAAAACCTGGAATTACGACTACCAAACAGGACTCTAATACGCGGAACGCGCACCAGAATACAGGTAAGGCAGGTAAGTAGCTATTAAAATTAAGACCAAAGTAGATTGTGATGAAAATGTTGAAATAAAAATTTAATTAGTTTTTCTTGAAGAAAAATATTGTTAAAATTTTTACAAGTGTTGAACGAAAAAATTTTTTCGCGTCTAGGTCAATTTAAAACGGTCAGATAGTAGGACGGAGCCTAGTTAAGATCAAAAACGCTGAAGACAGCTTCAAAATGCGTCACCTGGATGCAAAGTTATAACGATTTGATGTAATTGCTGTCTACCTAAGGTGGATTTCGTAGATTATTGAATAAAATGGATGGTTTTGTTTTTGATGTTCTATATGAGCTAGGCGCACGTGCGAGGTGTCAAAAGACGCGTCTCCGCGCGAGCTAGCTATCTGTGATGTTACTGAAATTTTTCCTGAACAAAAATTTTGAAATTTTGTCAAAAAACGTGTTTTTCGACTGAAAAATGAGTGAAAACCTGGAATTACGACTACCAAACAGGACTCTAATACGCGGAACGCGCACCAGAATACAGGTAAGGCAGGTAAGTAGCTATTAAAATTAAGACCAAAGTAGATTGTGATGAAAATGTTGAAATAAAAATTTAATTAGTTTTTCTTGAAGAAAAATATTGTTAAAATTTTTACAAGTGTTGAACGAAAAAATTTTTTCGCGTCTAGGTCAATTTAAAACGGTCAGATAGTAGGACGGAGCCTAGTTAAGATCAAAAACGCTGAAGACAGCTTCAAAATGCGTCACCTGGATGCAAAGTTATAACGATTTGATGTAATTGCTGTCTACCTAAGGTGGATTTCGTAGATTATTGAATAAAATGGATGGTTTTGTTTTTGATGTTCTATATGAGCTAGGCGCACGTGCGAGGTGTCAAAAGACGCGTCTCCGCGCGAGCTAGCTATCTGTGATGTTACTGAAATTTTTCCTGAACAAAAATTTTGAAATTTTGTCAAAAAACGTGTTTTTCGACTGAAAAATGAGTGAAAACCTGGAATTACGACTACCAAACAGGACTCTAATACGCGGAACGCGCACCAGAATACAGGTAAGGCAGGTAAGTAGCTATTAAAATTAAGACCAAAGTAGATTGTGATGAAAATGTTGAAATAAAAATTTAATTAGTTTTTCTTGAAGAAAAATATTGTTAAAATTTTTACAAGTGTTGAACGAAAAAATTTTTTCGCGTCTAGGTCAATTTAAAACGGTCAGATAGTAGGACGGAGCCTAGTTAAGATCAAAAACGCTGAAGACAGCTTCAAAATGCGTCACCTGGATGCAAAGTTATAACGATTTGATGTAATTGCTGTCTACCTAAGGTGGATTTCGTAGATTATTGAATAAAATGGATGGTTTTGTTTTTGATGTTCTATATGAGCTAGGCGCACGTGCGAGGTGTCAAAAGACGCGTCTCCGCGCGAGCTAGCTATCTGTGATGTTACTGAAATTTTTCCTGAACAAAAATTTTGAAATTTTGTCAAAAAACGTGTTTTTCGACTGAAAAATGAGTGAAAACCTGGAATTACGACTACCAAACAGGACTCTAATACGCGGAACGCGCACCAGAATACAGGTAAGGCAGGTAAGTAGCTATTAAAATTAAGACCAAAGTAGATTGTGATGAAAATGTTGAAATAAAAATTTAATTAGTTTTTCTTGAAGAAAAATATTGTTAAAATTTTTACAAGTGTTGAACGAAAAAATTTTTTCGCGTCTAGGTCAATTTAAAACGGTCAGATAGTAGGACGGAGCCTAGTTAAGATCAAAAACGCTGAAGACAGCTTCAAAATGCGTCACCTGGATGCAAAGTTATAACGATTTGATGTAATTGCTGTCTACCTAAGGTGGATTTCGTAGATTATTGAATAAAATGGATGGTTTTGTTTTTGATGTTCTATATGAGCTAGGCGCACGTGCGAGGTGTCAAAAGACGCGTCTCCGCGCGAGCTAGCTATCTGTGATGTTACTGAAATTTTTCCTGAACAAAAATTTTGAAATTTTGTCAAAAAACGTGTTTTTCGACTGAAAAATGAGTGAAAACCTGGAATTACGACTACCAAACAGGACTCTAATACGCGGAACGCGCACCAGAATACAGGTAAGGCAGGTAAGTAGCTATTAAAATTAAGACCAAAGTAGATTGTGATGAAAATGTTGAAATAAAAATTTAATTAGTTTTTCTTGAAGAAAAATATTGTTAAAATTTTTACAAGTGTTGAACGAAAAAATTTTTTCGCGTCTAGGTCAATTTAAAACGGTCAGATAGTAGGACGGAGCCTAGTTAAGATCAAAAACGCTGAAGACAGCTTCAAAATGCGTCACCTGGATGCAAAGTTATAACGATTTGATGTAATTGCTGTCTACCTAAGGTGGATTTCGTAGATTATTGAATAAAATGGATGGTTTTGTTTTTGATGTTCTATATGAGCTAGGCGCACGTGCGAGGTGTCAAAAGACGCGTCTCCGCGCGAGCTAGCTATCTGTGATGTTACTGAAATTTTTCCTGAACAAAAATTTTGAAATTTTGTCAAAAAACGTGTTTTTCGACTGAAAAATGAGTGAAAACCTGGAATTACGACTACCAAACAGGACTCTAATACGCGGAACGCGCACCAGAATACAGGTAAGGCAGGTAAGTAGCTATTAAAATTAAGACCAAAGTAGATTGTGATGAAAATGTTGAAATAAAAATTTAATTAGTTTTTCTTGAAGAAAAATATTGTTAAAATTTTTACAAGTGTTGAACGAAAAAATTTTTTCGCGTCTAGGTCAATTTAAAACGGTCAGATAGTAGGACGGAGCCTAGTTAAGATCAAAAACGCTGAAGACAGCTTCAAAATGCGTCACCTGGATGCAAAGTTATAACGATTTGATGTAATTGCTGTCTACCTAAGGTGGATTTCGTAGATTATTGAATAAAATGGATGGTTTTGTTTTTGATGTTCTATATGAGCTAGGCGCACGTGCGAGGTGTCAAAAGACGCGTCTCCGCGCGAGCTAGCTATCTGTGATGTTACTGAAATTTTTCCTGAACAAAAATTTTGAAATTTTGTCAAAAAACGTGTTTTTCGACTGAAAAATGAGTGAAAACCTGGAATTACGACTACCAAACAGGACTCTAATACGCGGAACGCGCACCAGAATACAGGTAAGGCAGGTAAGTAGCTATTAAAATTAAGACCAAAGTAGATTGTGATGAAAATGTTGAAATAAAAATTTAATTAGTTTTTCTTGAAGAAAAATATTGTTAAAATTTTTACAAGTGTTGAACGAAAAAATTTTTTCGCGTCTAGGTCAATTTAAAACGGTCAGATAGTAGGACGGAGCCTAGTTAAGATCAAAAACGCTGAAGACAGCTTCAAAATGCGTCACCTGGATGCAAAGTTATAACGATTTGATGTAATTGCTGTCTACCTAAGGTGGATTTCGTAGATTATTGAATAAAATGGATGGTTTTGTTTTTGATGTTCTATATGAGCTAGGCGCACGTGCGAGGTGTCAAAAGACGCGTCTCCGCGCGAGCTAGCTATCTGTGATGTTACTGAAATTTTTCCTGAACAAAAATTTTGAAATTTTGTCAAAAAACGTGTTTTTCGACTGAAAAATGAGTGAAAACCTGGAATTACGACTACCAAACAGGACTCTAATACGCGGAACGCGCACCAGAATACAGGTAAGGCAGGTAAGTAGCTATTAAAATTAAGACCAAAGTAGATTGTGATGAAAATGTTGAAATAAAAATTTAATTAGTTTTTCTTGAAGAAAAATATTGTTAAAATTTTTACAAGTGTTGAACGAAAAAATTTTTTCGCGTCTAGGTCAATTTAAAACGGTCAGATAGTAGGACGGAGCCTAGTTAAGATCAAAAACGCTGAAGACAGCTTCAAAATGCGTCACCTGGATGCAAAGTTATAACGATTTGATGTAATTGCTGTCTACCTAAGGTGGATTTCGTAGATTATTGAATAAAATGGATGGTTTTGTTTTTGATGTTCTATATGAGCTAGGCGCACGTGCGAGGTGTCAAAAGACGCGTCTCCGCGCGAGCTAGCTATCTGTGATGTTACTGAAATTTTTCCTGAACAAAAATTTTGAAATTTTGTCAAAAAACGTGTTTTTCGACTGAAAAATGAGTGAAAACCTGGAATTACGACTACCAAACAGGACTCTAATACGCGGAACGCGCACCAGAATACAGGTAAGGCAGGTAAGTAGCTATTAAAATTAAGACCAAAGTAGATTGTGATGAAAATGTTGAAATAAAAATTTAATTAGTTTTTCTTGAAGAAAAATATTGTTAAAATTTTTACAAGTGTTGAACGAAAAAATTTTTTCGCGTCTAGGTCAATTTAAAACGGTCAGATAGTAGGACGGAGCCTAGTTAAGATCAAAAACGCTGAAGACAGCTTCAAAATGCGTCACCTGGATGCAAAGTTATAACGATTTGATGTAATTGCTGTCTACCTAAGGTGGATTTCGTAGATTATTGAATAAAATGGATGGTTTTGTTTTTGATGTTCTATATGAGCTAGGCGCACGTGCGAGGTGTCAAAAGACGCGTCTCCGCGCGAGCTAGCTATCTGTGATGTTACTGAAATTTTTCCTGAACAAAAATTTTGAAATTTTGTCAAAAAACGTGTTTTTCGACTGAAAAATGAGTGAAAACCTGGAATTACGACTACCAAACAGGACTCTAATACGCGGAACGCGCACCAGAATACAGGTAAGGCAGGTAAGTAGCTATTAAAATTAAGACCAAAGTAGATTGTGATGAAAATGTTGAAATAAAAATTTAATTAGTTTTTCTTGAAGAAAAATATTGTTAAAATTTTTACAAGTGTTGAACGAAAAAATTTTTTCGCGTCTAGGTCAATTTAAAACGGTCAGATAGTAGGACGGAGCCTAGTTAAGATCAAAAACGCTGAAGACAGCTTCAAAATGCGTCACCTGGATGCAAAGTTATAACGATTTGATGTAATTGCTGTCTACCTAAGGTGGATTTCGTAGATTATTGAATAAAATGGATGGTTTTGTTTTTGATGTTCTATATGAGCTAGGCGCACGTGCGAGGTGTCAAAAGACGCGTCTCCGCGCGAGCTAGCTATCTGTGATGTTACTGAAATTTTTCCTGAACAAAAATTTTGAAATTTTGTCAAAAAACGTGTTTTTCGACTGAAAAATGAGTGAAAACCTGGAATTACGACTACCAAACAGGACTCTAATACGCGGAACGCGCACCAGAATACAGGTAAGGCAGGTAAGTAGCTATTAAAATTAAGACCAAAGTAGATTGTGATGAAAATGTTGAAATAAAAATTTAATTAGTTTTTCTTGAAGAAAAATATTGTTAAAATTTTTACAAGTGTTGAACGAAAAAATTTTTTCGCGTCTAGGTCAATTTAAAACGGTCAGATAGTAGGACGGAGCCTAGTTAAGATCAAAAACGCTGAAGACAGCTTCAAAATGCGTCACCTGGATGCAAAGTTATAACGATTTGATGTAATTGCTGTCTACCTAAGGTGGATTTCGTAGATTATTGAATAAAATGGATGGTTTTGTTTTTGATGTTCTATATGAGCTAGGCGCACGTGCGAGGTGTCAAAAGACGCGTCTCCGCGCGAGCTAGCTATCTGTGATGTTACTGAAATTTTTCCTGAACAAAAATTTTGAAATTTTGTCAAAAAACGTGTTTTTCGACTGAAAAATGAGTGAAAACCTGGAATTACGACTACCAAACAGGACTCTAATACGCGGAACGCGCACCAGAATACAGGTAAGGCAGGTAAGTAGCTATTAAAATTAAGACCAAAGTAGATTGTGATGAAAATGTTGAAATAAAAATTTAATTAGTTTTTCTTGAAGAAAAATATTGTTAAAATTTTTACAAGTGTTGAACGAAAAAATTTTTTCGCGTCTAGGTCAATTTAAAACGGTCAGATAGTAGGACGGAGCCTAGTTAAGATCAAAAACGCTGAAGACAGCTTCAAAATGCGTCACCTGGATGCAAAGTTATAACGATTTGATGTAATTGCTGTCTACCTAAGGTGGATTTCGTAGATTATTGAATAAAATGGATGGTTTTGTTTTTGATGTTCTATATGAGCTAGGCGCACGTGCGAGGTGTCAAAAGACGCGTCTCCGCGCGAGCTAGCTATCTGTGATGTTACTGAAATTTTTCCTGAACAAAAATTTTGAAATTTTGTCAAAAAACGTGTTTTTCGACTGAAAAATGAGTGAAAACCTGGAATTACGACTACCAAACAGGACTCTAATACGCGGAACGCGCACCAGAATACAGGTAAGGCAGGTAAGTAGCTATTAAAATTAAGACCAAAGTAGATTGTGATGAAAATGTTGAAATAAAAATTTAATTAGTTTTTCTTGAAGAAAAATATTGTTAAAATTTTTACAAGTGTTGAACGAAAAAATTTTTTCGCGTCTAGGTCAATTTAAAACGGTCAGATAGTAGGACGGAGCCTAGTTAAGATCAAAAACGCTGAAGACAGCTTCAAAATGCGTCACCTGGATGCAAAGTTATAACGATTTGATGTAATTGCTGTCTACCTAAGGTGGATTTCGTAGATTATTGAATAAAATGGATGGTTTTGTTTTTGATGTTCTATATGAGCTAGGCGCACGTGCGAGGTGTCAAAAGACGCGTCTCCGCGCGAGCTAGCTATCTGTGATGTTACTGAAATTTTTCCTGAACAAAAATTTTGAAATTTTGTCAAAAAACGTGTTTTTCGACTGAAAAATGAGTGAAAACCTGGAATTACGACTACCAAACAGGACTCTAATACGCGGAACGCGCACCAGAATACAGGTAAGGCAGGTAAGTAGCTATTAAAATTAAGACCAAAGTAGATTGTGATGAAAATGTTGAAATAAAAATTTAATTAGTTTTTCTTGAAGAAAAATATTGTTAAAATTTTTACAAGTGTTGAACGAAAAAATTTTTTCGCGTCTAGGTCAATTTAAAACGGTCAGATAGTAGGACGGAGCCTAGTTAAGATCAAAAACGCTGAAGACAGCTTCAAAATGCGTCACCTGGATGCAAAGTTATAACGATTTGATGTAATTGCTGTCTACCTAAGGTGGATTTCGTAGATTATTGAATAAAATGGATGGTTTTGTTTTTGATGTTCTATATGAGCTAGGCGCACGTGCGAGGTGTCAAAAGACGCGTCTCCGCGCGAGCTAGCTATCTGTGATGTTACTGAAATTTTTCCTGAACAAAAATTTTGAAATTTTGTCAAAAAACGTGTTTTTCGACTGAAAAATGAGTGAAAACCTGGAATTACGACTACCAAACAGGACTCTAATACGCGGAACGCGCACCAGAATACAGGTAAGGCAGGTAAGTAGCTATTAAAATTAAGACCAAAGTAGATTGTGATGAAAATGTTGAAATAAAAATTTAATTAGTTTTTCTTGAAGAAAAATATTGTTAAAATTTTTACAAGTGTTGAACGAAAAAATTTTTTCGCGTCTAGGTCAATTTAAAACGGTCAGATAGTAGGACGGAGCCTAGTTAAGATCAAAAACGCTGAAGACAGCTTCAAAATGC
Organism: Dasypolia templi; assembly: GCA_963555695.1. NCBI lineage: Eukaryota > Metazoa > Arthropoda > Insecta > Lepidoptera > Noctuidae > Dasypolia > Dasypolia templi. The sequence goes on along the minus strand of CAUVWP010000035.1, from coordinate 2,734 downwards.
GTCACCTGGATGCAAAGTTATAACGATTTGATGTAATTGCTGTCTACCTAAGGTGGATTTCGTAGATTATTGAATAAAATGGATGGTTTTGTTTTTGATGTTCTATATGAGCTAGGCGCACGTGCGAGGTGTCAAAAGACGCGTCTCCGCGCGAGCTAGCTATCTGTGATGTTACTGAAATTTTTCCTGAACAAAAATTTTGAAATTTTGTCAAAAAACGTGTTTTTCGACTGAAAAATGAGTGAAAACCTGGAATTACGACTACCAAACAGGACTCTAATACGCGGAACGCGCACCAGAATACAGGTAAGGCAGGTAAGTAGCTATTAAAATTAAGACCAAAGTAGATTGTGATGAAAATGTTGAAATAAAAATTTAATTAGTTTTTCTTGAAGAAAAATATTGTTAAAATTTTTACAAGTGTTGAACGAAAAAATTTTTTCGCGTCTAGGTCAATTTAAAACGGTCAGATAGTAGGACGGAGCCTAGTTAAGATCAAAAACGCTGAAGACAGCTTCAAAATGCGTCACCTGGATGCAAAGTTATAACGATTTGATGTAATTGCTGTCTACCTAAGGTGGATTTCGTAGATTATTGAATAAAATGGATGGTTTTGTTTTTGATGTTCTATATGAGCTAGGCGCACGTGCGAGGTGTCAAAAGACGCGTCTCCGCGCGAGCTAGCTATCTGTGATGTTACTGAAATTTTTCCTGAACAAAAATTTTGAAATTTTGTCAAAAAACGTGTTTTTCGACTGAAAAATGAGTGAAAACCTGGAATTACGACTACCAAACAGGACTCTAATACGCGGAACGCGCACCAGAATACAGGTAAGGCAGGTAAGTAGCTATTAAAATTAAGACCAAAGTAGATTGTGATGAAAATGTTGAAATAAAAATTTAATTAGTTTTTCTTGAAGAAAAATATTGTTAAAATTTTTACAAGTGTTGAACGAAAAATTTTTTCGCGTCTAGGTCAATTTAAAACGGTCAGATAGTAGGACGGAGCCTAGTTAAGATCAAAAACGCTGAAGACAGCTTCAAAATGCAATGCGTCACCTGGATGCAAAGTTATAACGATTTGATGTAATTGCTGTCTACCTAAGGTGGATTTCGTAGATTATTGAATAAAATGGATGGTTTTGTTTTTGATGTTCTATATGAGCTAGGCGCACGTGCGAGGTGTCAAAAGACGCGTCTCCGCGCGAGCTAGCTATCTGTGATGTTACTGAAATTTTTCCTGAACAAAAATTTATTTTGTCAAAAAACGTGTTTTTCGACTGAAAAATGAGTGAAAACCTGGAATTACGACTACCAAACAGGACTCTAATACGCGGAACGCGCACCAGAATACAGGTAAGGCAGGTAAGTAGCTATTAAAATTAAGACCAAAGTAGATTGTGATGAAAATGTTGAAATAAAAATTTAATTAGTTTTTCTTGAAGAAAAATATTGTTAAAATTTTTACAAGTGTTGAACGAAAAAATTTTTTCGCGTCTAGGTCAATTTAAAACGGTCAGATAGTAGGACGGAGCCTAGTTAAGATCAAAAACGCTGAAGACAGCTTCAAAATGCGTCACCTGGATGCAAAGTTATAACGATTTGATGTAATTGCTGTCTACCTAAGGTGGATTTCGTAGATTATTGAATAAAATGGATGGTTTTGTTTTTGATGTTCTATATGAGCTAGGCGCACGTGCGAGGTGTCAAAAGACGCGTCTCCGCGCGAGCTAGCTATCTGTGATGTTACTGAAATTTTTCCTGAACAAAAATTTTGAAATTTTGTCAAAAAACGTGTTTTTCGACTGAAAAATGAGTGAAAACCTGGAATTACGACTACCAAACAGGACTCTAATACGCGGAACGCGCACCAGAATACAGGTAAGGCAGGTAAGTAGCTATTAAAATTAAGACCAAAGTAGATTGTGATGAAAATGTTGAAATAAAAATTTAATTAGTTTTTCTTGAAGAAAAATATTGTTAAAATTTTTACAAGTGTTGAACGAAAAAATTTTTTCGCGTCTAGGTCAATTTAAAACGGTCAGATAGTAGGACGGAGCCTAGTTAAGATCAAAAACGCTGAAGACAGCTTCAAAATGCGTCACCTGGATGCAAAGTTATAACGATTTGATGTAATTGCTGTCTACCTAAGGTGGATTTCGTAGATTATTGAATAAAATGGATGGTTTTGTTTTTGATGTTCTATATGAGCTAGGCGCACGTGCGAGGTGTCAAAAGACGCGTCTCCGCGCGAGCTAGCTATCTGTGATGTTACTGAAATTTTTCCTGAACAAAAATTTTGAAATTTTGTCAAAAAACGTGTTTTTCGACTGAAAAATGAGTGAAAACCTGGAATTACGACTACCAAACAGGACTCTAATACGCGGAACGCGCACCAGAATACAGGTAAGGCAGGTAAGTAGCTATTAAAATTAAGACCAAAGTAGATTGTGATGAAAATGTTGAAATAAAAATTTAATTAGTTTTTCTTGAAGAAAAATATTGTTAAAATTTTTACAAGTGTTGAACGAAAAAATTTTTTCGCGTCTAGGTCAATTTAAAACGGTCAGATAGTAGGACGGAGCCTAGTTAAGATCAAAAACGCTGAAGACAGCTTCAAAATGCGTCACCTGGATGCAAAGTTATAACGATTTGATGTAATTGCTGTCTACCTAAGGTGGATTTCGTAGATTATTGAATAAAATGGATGGTTTTGTTTTTGATGTTCTATATG
>CAUVWP010000034.1:0-16818 GCA_963555695.1 Dasypolia templi | reverse complement strand
ACCCTCAATCATCATAATTGAAATTACCTTTTATATCTTTTCAATAATAGGGGAGCACAATGAGTGTTCTGACAAAGGTATGCTGCCTGGATACTCTTATTGTACAATGAGTGGTTCCAAATAACTGGTTGGCATGGAAATACCGATGCGTGAGTATTTTATGTATTGTTGTTAAGTATGCTAAGTATTTTCCATTCAGCCACAGTGTGTAATTTGTTTTGTTACGTACACTTAGTGTGTTTAGGTTCATTGTTTGTTTATTAGTCTTGTTGGTGCTTTTTCTGTGTGAGCTCACTGAACTAAATTGAAGATATGACAAAGCGGAAGGGAAATAAAAGAATATTAGGGTAGCCCAATAATAATTATGTCCTGGTACGTAGACACTAAACCGTAAATGAATGGATTGGTGGAAGAAGAATCGATTGCAGTAGCATTCCACCAATTACACACACACACACACACTACTGTGTTGTTTGGGGAAGCTGCTTTTGAGCTATTCGTTATCCTTGACGTAGGTAACCCCAAAGAAAAAAATTAGTCCGATGCGGGAGCTGGCCATGGTTGTGGACTAAATCTTCCAATTCACCGGTCTCTAAAAATTCAGTGAGGCAACGTCGTACTAGCACATGAACATGATTATTTTCATATTCGCGGGGACGAAAGATTTGTTCAGGGCCGGACCGTCTTAAAAGACACTCACACAAACATTCACACACAAAAACTTACGTTTGATTTTAATTGATGATTTTTAAACTACTATCACAAATTTGCAATAAACAGCACAACACCAGTTTGCAATCAACGAAAACTAGGAACTGGCAAAAATCAATCGGCGACTTGGAAAAGAAATGTACTTAGCTGACGTTTCTTTTAATTGTCGCACTAACTGGTTTCCTACAGTACCTACGCCGAACACAGATCAAAAAAATGGTAGACTGTACATTCACATTTAGTTGTACTCACTCACAAAATAATTTCGAAAATGCTTACTACTTTTGCTAATACTTTTATGAGAAACAATAAACATACATTGTTGAAATGCATGCAATAATTACGTTAATGTTTTTAATCAAAATTGATCAAAAATTACGTGACTAAATAAATAAACTTCTGCACATTTTTTTAATATCTGCTTTACTCAAATCGACAAAGGTTTAGAAAAATAAGTATTCATTGTTGAATTGCATGCAATAATTACGTTAGTGTTGATAATCAAAATTGATCGAAAAATTACGTAACAAAAAAAATAAACTTCTGTATATTATTTAAAAATCTGCTTTACTTAAATCGACGAAGGTTTAGAAAAATAAGCATCCCTCATAATAAAACATAACTAAAATAAAATGAGTAAATGGAACAATACTTTTTGTAGACGATTAAAATGCCTCATGTCAGTCTGTTAGATTCGTTGGTATCTGTTGGCGTAGCTTGTTTAAGAGATCGCTAGTCGGCGTGGTCTTTTGTCGGCGCGTTTGATAGCGAATAGGTATCAAGAGAACTTAAGCAATCTTCGAGCTTTAATTGCATTGCTGTTCTTAGTGAGTAAGAGAATGTATGGTTTTAAATAAATACATCATTTGGTTAGATATAAATAATAAATTTTGCAGTTTACAGTAAAGAAAAACACAAAAAAAAAACGAAGAAATAGCTGGCGAAAAATTTCAACACAGTGGTGTGGTCCAGAATCATGTACTGAATGAATCATGTACTATCCATGGTAACAGGTTGTGCGTCGATGTCTGTTCCAACCTGTTTACTCATTCAAGCGTCGATAACAACAATATAACACAGAAAACAATAAAAATAGACTTATTTCATTTTTTTTTGCCAATTGATACAACAATTCTTATATTGTTTAAGAGCCAATTTTTCCTAAGATTTTTGAAATTAAGGATTCAAAATTTTGTTTTGACAGCTACTGTACTTATTCTTATAGAAAATATGTTAAACCGCCAGATTTATTCTTCAGATAAAAGTTGTCTGAAGATTGAAAAATTACCCCCAAGACGACCCTAAGTGAAACGAAGTGGTTTATTGCAATAAACCCATTTTCAACATTCGTTTCGTTCACGTCTAGGCTGTCTAGACCGGCGTCAAGGTAATGAACTAAGACGCACAAAATAAATTACTACAAATCGGTTACTTTGTTACTTATTTTGTTGACCTTACTTACTCACATCTTTACACGAGTTTTTATGTAGATTGCTTTTATTCAGTTCTTGGGAAGTCCGCAAAAACAAGATTGCTAGGTCTCTGAACAGTAAAAAAGTTAAGAGGTAAAAAGTAACAAGCAGTTTTAATTATTTTTTGAGTGGTTTGAAATGAGTACTGTTTAATTGTTTCTGCTGTTGTGAAAAACGTTTATTTTTTTCTGAAATTGCTAAAGCCTTCTTGTAATAAACGCTCATTTAGACCCTAGAAATTCGTAATTTAATAGTTTTTTGGTGTTAGTTACTAATACTCCAAAGTTTTTATTTTACCTACAGTGCACATCCCCCGGGTTAAGCCCACGTTCGCAGGGACTTATAAATGTAGCGGCGAGATTTTACCGAACACTAGATTTTCAACGCTCTGCTAAGCGCCAAGAGTTGAAAATCCAACAGTGTGTTTTTTCGACGCTCTGGGATGCACTCTGTTAGATTATCAACGCTCGGTTCAACACGAAGGGTTGAAAATCTAGTACGCGATAAAAAGCCGCCGCGATATCTTTACGCGGACGTGGGACATTTTTGCGGACGTGGGCTAAATCGGTTTTCTTTTGTGGCATACGGGTTTCTAGGTAGTTAGTTTAAATGAAAACCGTATTCACTTTACACATTTATTACATGAAACAAAGAAAACAGTAAAGTAGGTTGTAGGTTCTCTAAAGTACTGGTTCACTGGTAATTCTAGTTAGCAAGGAAATAACGTTACCTACTGCCCTGGGCTTGGCTACGCCGCAGCACGTGGTCACAGGGCAGGCAGCAGATTTGGGGAGCGACCTCAGAGGTCACTCGAAGTGGGCAGCACCACGCAGGGATGCACGACCGCGTGTAGGCACGTGGTCCGCTCAGGCAGGGGCCTCAACACGTGGCGGGCGTGGGGTCTCGGCACCCACGAGCCACGTGGATAACAGGTTTGAAAACCCTGGAATCAGCGCAAGGCGGGTGCTCCCGTAAGCGTTGTGCCAGAACTGCAAGCCTCCGTCAATGTGTGCGTCTCCCAGCCAAAAACTTCCTCCATCCACCTTGCTTAAAGCAAGGTGGATGGAGGACTCACCCATCGTGGCGGCTTACAATTATAGGTTATGCCGCGGCCATTCTCGGAGGTCCCTCGCCGCGTGGCCAGGCGATTTAAGCGAACAGCAAGGCGCAGCGCGGCGAGACAAGCATAGCATAGAATGCGACAAGCATGCGCACGCATTCACAGAGAGGTGCAGTAATGGTGACAGGTGATGTGGCAGAAGCCACTATCGGTAAATAGCTTTCTCGACAGTCATAGTGGGGCTGCCGAAAACAATTACAATAGCTGCCAGACCGCGCAGACAGAAGTACATAGAGAATAAAAGACAATCTGACAGGACACAAATAAGATTATAGGCAATCACACTGAGCACTTACCCGTTTATCTCGGGGTTATGTTAACTTACGGCTTGATGCGTAGGAAAGGGGACGTTAGGTTTGTTTGTTTGTTTGGCATCTCGCAGGTCAAGCTATGAGGTTGTCGTCTGCTTAAGCGGACTTACCTGTGGTTGCCCTAATAAGTTAAGGCCTCCAGCCAGGACTTAAAAAAACAGGGTAAACTAAGCGACTACACGCTAAGGGCAACCCCTGTGGGGTACGAACCTCGGGTTAGGGCGAGGTTCGTACCGGTGTCACGACACCGAGTGACGTGGTGTGAATTTTAAGATTTAGGGATGGTTCTCTCGTAAACCGTAACTAGTGATGTGCGTTTTAGTTGATCTTTAGGAAATCGACTACAACGCTACACTTTGTCGGTTTTGCGTAAAATTGCTCTAACGCCCAAAGTTCCACGTCTCTTTCCACAAAACGATAAAGTCTTTTTGTATTTACGTGATATTTGAATAATGTCAACATTAGTGAAGTCGAGAAATTGTTATCAAAACTGGTACTAGTGGTACAACAATAACGAGAAGTTGATTTGACTTTAACGGCAATATTGGTGAACCTTTTTCTAGAAACTGTTCTCAGAAGTCGTACAACAATAATTACGAGATCGATCTTGTTATAATTGCTGTACGACTTTTGTTATGTGTGCTTGTAAGGTATGCGGTTATTCGACGACCTATACATATCCCGGAATTAAGGCACACCACCAAACATCCCAATACGAATACTATGTTATAATCGTATTACATACACTGGGTTTTTTACTATTGTTAAATTAGTTATTCTGATTGTTTGAGAAAATTGTGGTCACATTACAAAGCTACGCAAGCACACAGTCGCACACTCTAATGGGTCGAGCGTAGTAGGCACTTCATCCATTTTTATTGACAGTGGAATGTGACTGTAATTTATGTGGTTTGAATTTTTTTTGAGATAAGTAATTGCATGTATTGTAAATGTCACAAATCGATTCACTAAATGATTCTGAAAAAACTTCTTTCTGTGCATTAATTCAGTGTGTCAAGACCTCTTGACTCTGCACCCTAATTACGTAACCCACTATCAATCACAATGTGAATCATTTTGAACGAGAGAGAATCCATTGCTTCATGTTTGATAAATTTGTCTACTCAACAATATAAATAACACAATGAATGTTGTTGAACAGTCAAAATTAAAACCATTCATACTGTTAGTGTGTTACGCAATTACCCCGCAGGTCTGTGCACTACCTTAGCATCCATTGCAGTGCTACTATAATTAATTTACTTGTATGAAACCCACGCACCTCCTCGAGACGGTCACTATAATTCTATTTATGTGATTGAGATGAATGAACGAAGTTGTAAATTGTCAGTAAGAATGAAATGCATACTTATTTGATCGTTTGAGTATTAGCATATGTTCTGTGATTATGTTTGCTATTTGTGTCTGGTGATGCATTATATTTATTTCGATTAATATTCGACGACAATTTTGTTTAACATTGGTCTGAGCGAAGGTATAAGTGCACATGTAGCTATTAACCCTAGTTACTAAATTAAATCAAACTATACAAATGAACACAAAAACAAAATAATCTGTAATTTTTAACCTTATTTAAGTTAAACCTGTAATGCAAGGACATCACACAGTATACAATTTACCACAATTACTCTCAAGCTTCGTTCTCGATATTAGCATTAACACACATGTAGTTTCACTTACAGACTCGCCATTTCGCACTGAATTTAGGAGAAAAATAAATAATTTTATCCAATATAAGGTAGATTAAAAACTTTTGTTCGTGACTATGACATTCGTAACTAGCCAGCTCATTCACGCATCAGTGCTTCGCTGTTTCGCATCTATTCTTTTGTTTTACAGTAATTCTAGTGCGTTTTTATATTAAAGCCTTAAAATGCCGAAAAGAAAGCGTGATAATCGCGATAATTATAGTAATTTGTGTAAAAAACTTAAAAAGTTAGAACGTGAAATAAAACGTGGGCGACGTACTCGCTATGAAAGTACATCGTCATCCGATGGTGACTTGTCTACGCCTTATAACCTGCAGGGTGAGTGATTGACCTACTTATTTCGCGTTTACATTTTAATAGGTTACTTTTAGAATAGCAACAAAGTGGATTACAGGGCTCGGTTTCTTACACTTTTTCATATACCGTTCTGTAAAAATGGTATGTTTGTGTTTTTGGTTTCTTACCGGATTCATAACAATAATTAAATTGGAAAATCGGATTGTCCTTAGGGGGCCTTCCACTTCCAAAACCAAGTACTTGCTGCTCGGATCTACCTGTGGGGTTTTTCTATAGCATGTACGTTAATCCTGGAGGAATAAATATTATATCACCTATTAATTGGGATTGCGTGTTTCTCACAAGGAGTCTCACTTCCCACCCGTAAATAGGTTTATTTAAGCAAAATACTCATTTTGCTTGCAGAGTGCGAACCAATCCCAATCGACGACGATTGTGCGTCATATCGCGGCGACACAGATCCACAACCTGGATGCTCGTACTGGCAACAAGTCCCAGCTGAACGTAGTGATGAGGAGGAGGTTTCGGCCCCGACCATCACACAGGGGTCTACTACCGACAACATCCCGGCACACGTGAACACACTGCCGCAGAGCTCCGTGACCGCCGCACTGCCCCCTGCGCAAGTACTCGCTGCGCCTGCAGTAGAATCAACTGCCGTACATCTACAGAAGGCGAGTGAACCTGATCCCCTTGCTCTTCAACAAGATGTTCCCGAATTAGATCCAGACTTAATAGAAATATTAGGAAAGGACCCCACCTCGACTAAAGAATATGGCAGTGAAATCCAAAAGGATTTGGCGATTAGACTCAACCACATTGCTACCTCCGGTCTCTCTAAAGAGAACCGCAAGGAGCTAAAGGATAGATATTTGGTACCGTCGAACTGCAAGTTCATAAAAGCGCCTACCCTTAATCCGGAGATTCAAGCATCTCTGATAGAAACTCAAGCGAAGCGAGATAAGGGTATAGAAAGTAAACAGGTATTAACATCTTGTGCCTTGTCCTCCATCAGCGAGGCCATTACCGCGCTGCTCGCATCAGGTCATAAAATCCCTGAGCTTCTCAAGCTGTTGATGGATACAGCTCGAATCCTCGGTGATATGCAACACACGGACTCTATCTCACGACGTGCATTCATTCTTTCTACTGTCAAGAAGGAACTAAAAGATCAGTTAGACAAAACCAAAATAGACGAAATGCTTTTTGGCAGTACCCTATCGGAAACCTTAAAATCAGCAAAAACAATAATAAAATCTGGAGCTGATCTAAGGTCATCATCGACAATGAAGTCTACGGCTCAAAAACGGGCTAAAGCAGTCAACAGACCTTTAAACTACCGAGCCCCTCCGACGGGTCGCCGTCAGTTCCCACCACCGCCGCCGGGGGGCGCGAAATATGCGCGGGCGGCACCATTAACTCAGATTCAGAGGCAGCAGATGAGGACGACGCACAGCAACGCTTCCAGGACATCGTTGCGTCAGCCGCAAGCAGGTCACCGACGTTAGACACGGTAAGCCCCGCGGGCCGTCTTTCGTGTTTCTATGAACAGTGGTGTTTATTAACTAATAATCCTGTTATACTCTCTTGGATTGCTGGTTATAAAATTATTTTTTCTGACCTAGTTATTCAGACCACCGTTCCATCAGAGCCTATATATTCGCAATCCGAATACAAGGCTTTTAAAGAATCAATACAAGACCTTATTAGTACTGGAGCAGTATCCTTATGTCAACCATGCGCGGGTCAACATATATCCAGTATATTTCTTGTTCCTAAGCCGAACGGCAAACAACGTTTCATTTTAAATCTAAAGCAATTGAATAAATTCATACCAACTCAACATTTTAAACTTGAAGATTTAAGAACAGCTTTGAAACTTCTGTCAAACGACTGTTTTATGTCAACAATAGATTTAAAAGATGCCTATTTTTTAATAGGCATACATCCAAACTCTAAAAAATATCTACGTTTTAAATTTAATGGAAATCTATACGAGTTTAACGTGTTGCCGTTCGGCTTAAACACTGCGCCTTATATTTTTACAAAGATTCTCAAACCAGTCGCAAAATTATTGAGGTCTTTGGGATATTTATCAACATTTTTTTTAGATGATTTATTTTTGATTGGTCAATCATATACTGACTGTTTACAAAATATGAATGACACAAAACTATTATTGAAATCGTTAGGATTCATCATCAACACAGAAAAAAGTTCGGTTGTGCCGACGAATTGTTGCAAGTTTTTAGGAAATATTATAGATTCCAAAAGATTTGAAGTTAAATTACCTGATGATAAAAGACAGAAAATTAAAACAGAGTTACTAAGAATTAGAAAGCTCAAACGATGTAAAATAAGAGATTTTGCTCGCTTCATTGGTCTTTTAACATCCGCATGTCAAGCCGTGGAGTACGGATGGCTTTATACTAAAGACTTTGAGAGGTGCAAATACCTAAACCTCAAAGATGATGAAAACTATGATAAGTTTATGAATTTACCAATCGAATTATCTCCCATCTTTGACTGGTGGCTTAATGCGGTAATTGAATCGGTATGCAAAATAAAAGTTGATACATATTCCTTAGAGATATTTAGTGATGCCTCAACAACGGGGTGGGGCGCCGCCTGTGGGGACGAGACTGCCAGTGGACCTTGGAGTCAACATGAGCAAACTCGACATATTAATTACTTAGAAATACTTGCAGCTTTTCTTGGGCTTAAAGCTTTTGCACAAGATTTGAAAGATTGTCAGATTTTGTTACGTATTGATAATACAACGGCAATATCGTACATAAATAGAATGGGTGGCGTGCAATTTCCTCATATAACTGATGTTACGAAACAATTGTGGAAATGGTGCGAAGCGCGTAAAATTATGGTTCATGCCGATTATATACGTTCTTCTGATAATATAGTTGCGGACGCTGAATCAAGAAGGTTACACCCCGACATAGAGTGGGAAATTTCTCAGATTGGTTATAATAAAATAACACAGCACTTCGGTGTCCCTTGTATTGACTTATTCGCGAGCAGAATAAATCATAAATGTGATATCTATGTTTCTTGGCATAGGGACCCTGACGCTTATGTAATTAACGCGTTCACTATATCATGGACTAATTATTACTTTTACGCGTTTCCACCAATTTCGGTCATCTTAAAGACCTTGCGTAAAATTATTAACGACAAAGCCACTGGTATTGTTGTCGTGCCAAAATGGCCAACACAGCCATGGTACCCTCTTTTTATAAGACTCCTCACCTCAAAACCACTCGTTTTAAAATCAGCGGGTGATTTAATTATTTCTCGTTGTAGCGAACGTGCAATTCACCGACAAATTACACTGGTTGTCGGGAGGTTGTCCGGACATCATTTCTCCGAAGAGGAATTCCACAGTCGTCCATACCCATAATGCTAGCATCCCTGTCAGACAACACTGTCAAGCAGTATGAAACATGCCTTAAGAAGTGGTTCACGTTCTGTAATGAAAACAACATAGAACCTTACGATGCTTCAACATCAAATATTCTCTGTTTTCTAACGCAATTGTTTAATACCGGAGCTCGGTATGGTACCTTAAATAGCTCCCGATCCGCTTTATCGTTGTTACTTGGACACGATATTGCAAACAATGAAAGTATTCAAAGATTCTTCAAAGGAATCTTTCGGTTACGGCCCACATGTCCTAGATACAATTTAACGTGGAACACCGATCAAGTTTTAAATTATTTGGCGGAATTATATCCAAACGAAAATTTAAGTCTTGAAAAACTTAGTAAAAAGTTAGTGACCCTTCTGGCACTAATAACAGCCCATAGAATGCAGACTTTATCAAAAATACACGTCAATAACATTACCAAATCTGATTCAGGGTTCATAATTAAGATAACTGATTTAATTAAAACTTCACGAGTGGGTTCCTTACAACCAGTGTTTTCTTTACCGTATTTTTTACAAAGGCCGCAAATATGCCCTGCTGATACTCTTCAAGTATATCTTGATAAGACAAATCAGTTATGTCAAGACCATCAATCACTTTTTATTTCATTTAGGAAACCATACCGAGCTGTAACATCGCAGACTTTGAGCAAATGGGTAAAGAGCATGTTACAAAACAGTGGCATTGATATCTCGCTGTTTACTGCACACAGCACCAGACACGCAGCCACTTCTAAAGCGTATAGCGTAGGTGTTAGTCTGGATGTCATACGTAAAACTGCAGGGTGGAGTTCAACTTCTACGGTATTTGCTAAATATTATAATAGAATAATATCAAACGATATGTCTACCAATGGTGATTTTGTCTCAAGTGTGTTAAATGGATAATTATCTCATTTTAGAAATAACAATGTGATCATTTAAAAGCTATTAAATTTTGTGATTTACTTAAATATAGCTATGGAAAATAGTAGATACTTATTTTAGATTTATTGATTTTCTTCATTCATACTCCCAAAGCAAAGATGCAATATGTACCTATTTAATAGATAAGGTATATTTCACGACTGCAATCTCTAAACATCTACATGTGTGTTAATGCTAATATCGAGAACGAAGCTTGAGAGTAATTGATGATTAAACGAACTTACCTGTACGTGAAGTTCAATCACAATTACTCGAAGAGCTTCGTTCGAAGATATTAGCATCCCTCCCTCCCAGTCATCCTGAACCCCTAGTCGTGAAATAACAAACAGCTCAGCAAACCTCCAAACTAAATGAGCTGGCTAGTTACGAATGTCATAGTCACGAACAAAAGTTTTTAATCTACCTTATATTGGATAAAATTATTTATTTTTCTCCTAAATTCAGTGCGAAATGGCGAGTCTGTAAGTGAAACTACATGTGTGTTAATGCTAATATCTTCGAACGAAGCTCTTCGAGTAATTGTGATTGAACTTCACGTACAGGTAAGTTCGTTTAATCATCAATTAAAAACCAAGTGCCAAGATACCACCAAATAATTATTAAATCCTGTATTTACTCATTAATGCTTTGTAAACACGAACGAATGATTTATTCACTCACGCGTGGGTGCAAGTTAAACCAAACAGCGGCGAGTACTGAATGATTTATTATTATTGGGTGTGAAAGAATGGAAATTCCCTACTAGAGTGCGCGCAAGGTAATGCTGCGCGCGTGTTTGGCTTTCAAGACTATAGATCTCTGCTACCACCTTTAATCACTTTCGGCAAAGCATAATCGGCCTATAACGTTCCCACTGCTGGGACAAACGACTCCTCTCAGTGAGAGGGACTTGGCAGTTATCCACCACGCGGGCCCATTTCATATAGTAGATGTCACATGGCTTCGAATTTTTGGTTCTAGGACATGCCGACTTCCTCACGATGTTTTCCTTCACCGTTTTGAGAGCAGTGGTAATGAAATTAAATACACAAAGTAAAGTACCTGTCCGGGTTCGAACTCAAGTCGGAGCCAATACCAATGGCCCATTTTCGGCATAATGATGGCGGCAAACGATTAAATCCGATTTCGGCCGCGCGCAAACTTATTTTGCGCACACTTTATGGATGAAACTATTATGTAGTTCCGCTTTTTAAAGTTTACTGCGTTCTATCGTAGTTAGAATCTGAATTATAGTCGATGATGGGTTTAGTGGAGTTGCGATTACTTGTGATGCAACGCTAATAATGTAAAATAATTGAGCGCGCAAAGTGGGTTAGATGTAGAAATACTTGCAACAAGTTTTTTAACTGTTGTGTGCACATCCATCCATTATCACCATGGCTCCATTTTCAGTTATCAGAACAACTAACCTTTTGTAAACCAAAACACTATTCATTAGTTTATAGTCCTACATGTACTATAAAGTAATTAATAGTGTTTTGGTTTACTTACAGCTAATAAAAACACAAAAAAGGAGAAGCTTACTATGAAAGCAGACGATAGCTGTGCGTACATACACTATCAATCAATCAATCAACTCAGCCAATCGCTGTCCACTGCTGGAAATAGGCCTCTCCCAGGCTGCGCCACAACACGCTCGTCCTCCGTCTTCCGCATCCAGGTTGTCCCAGCCACCTTATTTTGGTCGTCGACCCTCTAGCCACGGGGTGCCCCTCACTACGCTTGCCGATACGCGGTCTCCACACCAGGACTTTGCTGGTCCACCGTTCATCCAGCAGTTATAACATACATTATGTTATAACTAAATTAAAACAGGGTCCCTAGTTCAGTAACAAAATACAGTCATTCCTTCGTCACTCACACACTGCGTATACTAAATCCTCCTCACTTAATGTCAACACCTAAAATACCCATAAAAGTTGAAAGAGCGCAACAAGGTTGTCTTTTAAAATTATCACACAGCTACGGAAGGTTATAAAGTTTGCGGTCCCGGTCCTTTTGACCAAAGACCAAACTTGGTCCTTGTTAGCAAAATTATTCAAAAGCTTACGTTGAAGCCGTTGTACCTAGTCTCATCTTTACTGACCGTAATTTATCTACAACGTACAAGTGTTGGGGTATCTATCCTATTTTGCTTAAAAGTTGTTTGTTTTGAGGTTGAACCTTCATCAGCTATTCTTGTTTGAAACTACTGAAGATTACTGGGAGCTTGCAAACTGTTGCGTTTGCTAATAAACGTGCGACGTCATGTTATACTGCGACTCAATCATGCTTGCTAAGATTTTGTACTACGAGGTGTTAAGTAGAACACTCCGCAGTACTTTGAACTACGTGCAGTAATTTTAGCAGTAAGTTTAGGTATTTTAAACTTGTGTTGTAGGATTGCTCGGTGTTTTTAGTTAGACATGAAGTTCGGAACTGGAAGGCCTGCTTCTTCTTTTAGAGTGGATGGTTATTTTTAGATTAGTTAGGTCCAGTAGGTACATAAAACATTTTCTAATGGCAGACATGCTTAGTTGTTTTACTTTGAAAGGATTCCGTACCTCAAAAGGAAAAAAAAGAACCATTATAGGATCACTGTTTTGTCCGTCTATATGTCTGTCTGGCAGTCTGTCAAGACCGTTTTTCTCAGGAACGCGTGGAGGTATCAAGTTGAAATTAATATCAAATACGTGGGTCTACGGTCATGAAATTTGGCAAGAAACATGGTCTCACAGCACAAGTATAGGAAAAAATCTTTTTGCGAATACAAACTTTTATTTGCAGTTGGAGAACTGACCTTGACGTATATCAATGTTAAGTTTGTTCTTGGTATAAATTCATCCCGGACTACGGAACCCTTCATTGTGCGTGGAACGCCATCTCATTCCCAATTCGTAGGTCACACGAGTAACATTTGAAAAAGGTCACAATAAAATTAAGAACTTCCAAATGTTTCCCGATCTCACACGTGCGACCATTCCACGTAGGTACCGTTCAAAATAATTAATCGACGCAATTATGTAAATCACTGAAAATAATACGCATTATAGTCCGCATTCTGTATAATGCGATTGAACCGGTCTACCCGTCAACATTTACGGGAAACCTGAGTCGTAAAATACGAAAAATAATCTAAAATAGGAGTAATTATCTTATATAGTCCTATGTGGCCACTCAACTTAATCACCAACCGATCACCATCATCTCGGCTTATATTCCACCAGACAATGGTCCGGAGGATCCCATCTCTCTTCAAAAGGACTTCACCGCCCTCTTCGGTATGAGTGACTCCGTCATATTGGCGGGGGATCTTAATGCCAAACACCCGGCGTGGAATAGCAGCACGACTTCTACCAGAGGTCGGATCATTTTCAAGTTAAGCGAATCCCTTAACTTTGACGTCATCGCTCCAATGAGTCCGACTCATTTCCCCGGAAATCCCAACCATCTTCCTGATATACTCGATGTAGCGCTACTCAAGAATGTGAACCTTCGTTTGCAATCGATAGAGACGTTCCACGAGCTTAACTCTGACCACCGCCCAGTAGTTATGCATCTTGCCCCCTACTCTGGCCCAAGCGATCCCAACCGCCCCCCTCAGACCCAGATGATAACCGACTGGAGGAAAGTAAGCGAAAGACTGAAATCCACCACGTCGCCTCACTTGGACACCATCCCCGATCACATAGTGTCAGTCGCCGACACGACGGCCGCAATCGACTCGTTTACTGAGCACGTTCAATCCGTTTTGACGGATTGTTCACGGGAAGTTCCGGTGATGGAAGACCATCGCTGGAAACTACCTACTGAGGTACGTGACTTGATAACCGAGAAGAATGCGGCTATTCGTGCCTACGACTCCTTCCCTTGTGACGCGAACAAAGCCCACATGCGCCATTTACAGCGTGCTGTAAAGAAACGCATAGGGGAGGTTCGCTCAGAGGGTTGGAACAAGATGCTCAGTGAGCTCGATCCCACTCACCAAGCCTTCTGGCACCTTCAGAGGAAGTTGCGTTCCTCAGAGGAGGTCTCTATGCCTCCCCTCATCCGTCCCGACAAGAGCGTCGTTTTCGACAGCACCGACAAGGCCGAATGCCTTGCCGACAGCCTAGAGTCCCAATGTTCTCCCAGCTCTCAACCAGTAGACCAAGCTCACCTGAACAAGGTCGACGCTGAAGTCGAACGGAGAGCCTCCCTCCCTCCCGTCGAAGACCCTGATGATCCTCTGCCTCCCGTCACTCCAGACGAAGTGCACGACATCATTAAAGGGCTCCACGCGCGTAAGGCCCCCGGTTCGGATGGTATTACCAATAAGGTATATAAACTCCTTCCTGCCCCGCTAATAATGCTTATGACCGCCATCTTCAATGGCGCCTTGAGCAACAACATCTTCCCACAAGCATGGAAAGAAGCCACCGTCATCGGTATCCCAAAGCCAGGCAAGCCAAAGTCTGAGCCCTCCAGCTACCGCCCTATTAGCTTACTCAATGTTCTCGGCAAAATCTACGAGAGACTTATTTATAAGCGTCTCAAAGACTACGCCGAAGCAAAGAGCCTCATTCCCAACGAGCAGTTCGGTTTCCGTCCCCAACACTCGAGTATCCACCAGGTCCACCGTATAGTAGAGCACTTATGCGCTGGTCTGCAGCGTAACGCGACGACGGGTGTGCTATTCTTCGACATAGCGAAAGCCTTCGACAAAGTCTGGCACAACGGCTTGATATACAAGCTTTACCAACTAAGAGTGCCAGATCGTCTCGTGCTCATCTTACGAAACTTTTTGTCGAATCGCACCTTCCGCTATCGCATCGAGGGTGCACTCTCGTCCCCTCACCCTATTCGCGCCGGTGTCCCTCAGGGTTCCGTTATATATCCTCTAGTCTTCACGCTGTTTACTAGCGATATCCCACAGAGTAAAAAGGCTCAGTTGGCTCTCTTCGCCGACGACACTGCCGTTTACTATACCGGTCATTGTCCCAACGCTATAGCTCGTACTCTCCAAACCTCCGCAAACGTCTTAGGCGCTTGGTTCCGGAAGAATGGAGAATCGAGGTCAACCCCGATAAGAGTCAGGCGGTTCTCTTCTCGAGACGTCGTCGAGTCCCACCCCCCCTTCCCAGCCCGATCACTATGTACGGCAAGCCAATCCCTTGGGAGAAGCAAGCCAAATACCTAGGCGTGATCCTTGATCAAAACTTAACGTTTAAACAGCACATTAAGGCTGTTCGCGCGCGCGCCGCTTTCGCTCTTGGTAGACTCCACTTTATTCTGACAGCCCGTTGCAAACTGTCACTTAAATGCAAGCTGCGCATCTACACCGCAGTCATCCGTCCCATCATGACCTATGCCTGCGTTGTATTCGCGCACGCTCACCCACGTCATCTCCATAAGATGCAGACCCTCCAGAACCGTTTCCTTAGAAAGGTCACGGGTGCCCCCTACTATGTCCGAAATATAGATCTCCACGTAGACCTAAAAATGCCTACCATAAACCAGTTCATGAAACGCTTATCGAAGCGTTTCTTTGACTGTGGCATAAAACACCCCAACCCCTTGATCTCAGCGGCCGCCCGCTACACTTAGTATTAGTAGTATTCGCCGACCAAGGCATACCTTAATCGCCCCCGACGACGCCACAACCCTCCTCCAGGAGAGTAGTAAGGCCACCAGCACGCTTCATAAGCCCAAAACCCGATCGCCGTCCTACCGTCCTCGCCGCCGAGGCCCGCCGCGACGCCCAAATCTACGCCCCTCCCGACCCTTGCTCGAGCCAGCCCGCGCCGCTGAGCTTATTAGGGCAACCGCAGGCAAGTCCGTCTAAGCAGACGACAACCTCATAGGTTGACCTGCGAGATGCCATTTATAAAAAAAAAACTCAACTTAATCACGGGAGTCAGAGGACCTCTAAAATGCTAAACGTTTGCAATAAAAGTAAAGTTTGGTCCCAACGGTGGGGGCTGAGACCAAACAATACTTCTGCTTTCCAACGGTGAGGAACTAGTGTGTAATAACGCTGAGTTCTTGGTTTAATTGTGACGGTGTCTGAATATTCATGCTTATTACGAAATTTAACTAAAGGCCAGTGTCCATTATGCAATTGGGCTATTTACTGAAACTGTTTACTTAATATTTGGACTTGAAATCAGAAGTGGTTGGAATGGTCTTGGTTTTGGGAAAATTTATACAACAACTTTAATGTTAAATAAGTTATGGTACAATCAACAGCACTTAGGTGGTAGCACTTTGACTTGGAAGTGGCGTAGTGGAGTTTCAATAGAAGCCTAAAACTTGCTTAGACTAGTTATATTACCAATCACGTGAGGCCTACTGTACCTACCTACCCAACAAAAACGATAAACAACTAGGAATTTTCTTGAGCGTTTGCGATAGAGGACATTCTTATAATTATTAATTAAAGCGAGACAAACGCGAATTATGGTCGATCAATCATTGTCTATTGACACCAGACTATATTTAGACGAAAAATGTCAACAGGTTTTCAATCCTGTTTATGTCGTTTTCAAGTAAGTTTCTTTACTTTTATCTTTTATTTCTACATATCGTATTGTAGGTATAATGTTACTTCCTCATGTTTACCATGACTATTTTAAGAAATTTCGGTACTAAAGGATTTTTTCGTAGAACCAAATCATTTAGATCTTATTGAATTGTAAATTTTAATGTTTCTATCAAACGATTATTATATTAAGACCGAACATTTCAATTGGATCTTTCAAAAAGATCTGTAATGCGGAGTCAACAAATAAATCGAGCAAAGGTGCACCGGTTGACTGTTTTAGACAGACTTTTATTTCCTACATTTTAAC